>CAMPDV010000876.1:0-165706 GCA_946699065.1 Loxodes magnus
GCTAACTAACAAGGCAGTAGATTCAAGAAGTAGATTAAAAGACATGGAGGAGTTCTGTTATTTTTGATTTACTTTTCAGGTATCTAATTTCAAAGGATGTGATTATTTAATCAAAGATTCAAGAATTTGAAATTTATAAGAAGTACCCAATTGGAAACTACAGTGTCTCGAGATTGTGTTGCAAGAAATAATAGTCGATAAGAGAACACTTTTTCTTTAAAATAAATTCGTGACAAATCTAACAATGAAGATATCACGTTAATAAATTATGTTATGTTATAAATTTATATTATTTCTTATAATGAAGTTTTAGATGCTTTCTTCATTTCTCTCGCATCAAGTTTAAAGAAGCGCTACTTTAAAAGACATTTCTGGGATTTTTCATATTGCTATTCATGTATGATATAAAAATTGCGATTCATAGTCAAAGAAATCCTTGATTAGTAGCTGTACTTTCAAAAAAAATACCTGCACATCTCTTAAATTTAAGATTTTATTTTCGAGCACATTAATAATTTCGGTAATATGATACTAAAGAAGAATCTTGATTTAAGTTATTTTATTTTCTGTAAAAGGCTTTTCTTAAATTTATTTTTAAGATTTTTTAATTATAATTGCTGTAAGTGTTATAAAATCCTTAAAGTTTAAAGCTAAAGTTAAATTTAATTCTTCAAGTAATAACTAAAAGAAATTAATTAATGGTTTAGTTTTAAGCATATATTTCTTATTATTATTTAATAATAATAGATAAAATTGCTGAGATGTCTTCTTGGATTTTCACCAATTTCCCTCTTTCCAACTTGGATGGTCTGGTGGATAAAAGAAAAGTTAATAATTTAATTTTTATATTTTTTGTCATAAATCTTGTATTTCTCTTCTCTCTCCATTTTTCATCCATCTACTTTATTACTATTCTTTTTGCGCTTGTGTTTTTAATTATATAAATAGATTCTCTAACAGTAATTTAAATTCTTTCAGTCAGTCTATTGACCCTCTATTTAATTTCATTCTTGCATAGTTAATAATTTCAACACTATTTGTATTAGTGCTCTTTTTCTTATTGAAATAGCACTTTTTACTCTTTTATGTATGCTTATAAATTTTTTATCTTTTTTCAATTTTCATTTGACAACCTTGCCAATTGTTTTAAAACTATTCTTATATTTAATTTTGATCTAATATAACAATTGGTTCTGGTTATTATACCCGTTCTGTTTATTTAATTAATTATGATTATGAGTCTAATTTTATTTACTATATTTGTAAAGAAAATCCTTTTGAATATTTCAATATGCATTCTTTTCTCTTTCTTTCTTATCTAATTAATCGGTCTTCAACGTTTTCACGATTCTCTAACAATATTTAATTTTACTCCTTAAGTTTTTAATTAATTAAACAAAATTTATACTAATATTTAAAGTTATTCAATGCTATTTTGTTCCTATCTTAGATAAATTTTTGAAAGATCTTAGTCAACTGGAATTTCTTAATACTTTGGAGGTTGGATATTCTCTTCCACGGTTTGATTGTACTTTTTCTCTTCAGATTCTTATTAATTTTAACTCTTCTAATTTTATTTGGTAAAAAAGCCGAACTCCATTTTTTTCTTATTGTTTAATTAAGTTTAAGATTCACTATACTAATTTAAGTGAGAATAGTAATTAACTATTCATGCACGACTCCAGGATTTATTCTCTTTAAGTGCTAATTAAAAAAAATTGTTTCTGCTTTGGAATAACTTTGTAAGAAGACATTTTAGCAATCCTTGATTTTATTTCTTCAAAGTATTTTATTTAATAAAAATTTAATATTATGGTATTAAATAATTTCCTATCTTTATATTTATCATTTCAACTTTCTATAATTAAGTTAATTTATTTCTATCTCTTGCTGTTGTCTTATTTTTATCAACCTTGCTATCTAATATCTTTTATAATCTATAAAAGTTTCCTTATTTTAACTAACTTGAAAGTTTGCTTAGCAGGTTTAGAAAAAGTAAAATTATATTTGTAATAATTTTAGATTTTGGAATAACAGAATGTAAGAAAGACTTTCATTTTGTAATAAGACTCAACATTAATTGCCTTTTCCCAATTCATTTTTTCAAAATATGCTCACGATCATTTTGCAATACAGTATCTCATATTTTGAATCTACAAAAAAATTAGTCGAAATGTGTTCGAAAACTGAAATACTTCAGAATTATAGTAAGAAAATAATATAATTAAAGCTGATTATTCAGATTATAAAATAAGCAATAAGAAATAAATGTTTAAATAATTAAAATAAATAATCTCTATATTACATTATTTCATAAATATACATTTTTATTTTTTAATTCAAAATTTGTTATTCTTATAGCCATATTACCAATATAGTAATAATTAAGGCTTTTATTCTTAATTTTAGTATAGAAAAAGTGACTAATTACAAATAAACATAATATTATAATATTTTCTTATAGTAAATTTAAAATATTTACATGATAAAATGCTAATCTATAGAATATTACTAATATCAACTAATAAAATATATCCTATTATATTAAAATATTTATAGTATATATGAATAGTAAAAATAGTTAATAAAGTTATAAAATAATATATAATAATAAGATAAAAAGTTTCAATACTTTTAGTATTGGGACATAATTGCACTACTTATGTTTATAATTCATACGAATTATGCTAAGTATAAGAGTTTATGTAAGTTTATAATCAACTTTTAGTTAATTCTTCTTTCTTTTGTTCCTTTTTTTCTTCTATATTAGTTCTAAATTGTTTATCGCATTTTCTCTTTCTCTTCATATCTTCAATTTTTTTCTTATTTATTTTTTGAACATCATTACTTAAGTTTTTTTCTTAAATTATATTTTTTCTTCCATTAATTTATCTTTTTGTTATAACTATTAAATTTTTTAATTTCTATCTTTTTTAAGCAATTTTTGATGAAAATTTTTAATATATTTGTCAATCTAGGGATTTTACTTTTTAAAAAGTTTGAATTAATATAATTTAGTCGTACAGAATTAGTTTTTTATAATCTTTGTCATAAAATATTTTTCGGTTAGATAATTTTTAAAAGACATGTTTATAGAAGTTCATTCAAATATATGATCAAGTTCATCATGAGCTAAACCACATTCACAATCAATTCCATTTTATGTGTTTATGTGACGGAAGCTAAGTTCATATTAGAAATTGTAGGTGAATGTTCTCAGTTTGAAAATAGAAATAATGTCTTATATTCTATGTCTATTAAACTTAGTGTAAGTTATTTCGGGAAATACACTTTGATTATTTTAAATATATTACATATACCTTTAAGCTGTAGACATCTGTGTATTGCTTTAAAAGCATTCTTAAAAATTAGTCTTTAAAATAATATACTAAGAATATAAATAATAAGTATAGGTTATTTAAAAAATATAGTCTTATATAATTTGAAGTTAGTTTTTTAAATAAGCAATTTAATGGTAGAAATGTAATTATTTGGATATAAGAAAAATAATAGTTTAGATCTAAATTTATGTTAATTAAAAAGATTAAAATTAGTTAAGATGGTTTTTAAATGAATTAGAAATAAAATATAAGATTATTTTATAATAATGAAGGTATTAATTTATTACTTATATTTATTTACTAATCTAGAATTATTTAATTTCATACTTTTAATAGATTTCAATTAATTACCTTATTATTATTTAAATGCTAAGATATTTCTTTTACTAACTTTATTAAATTGAGTAAGTAGAATATTTTTGATTAATAGAAAGTAATTCATATTCATTTATATTTTATTTTATCGTTAGATCAAATAACTAAAATTCTTTAAGCAATATGTATATATTGCTTCAAATATTAAATAAACAGAATAACTAGAATATATTTGGTATCTAGTGGATAAAAAGAAAAGTAATTATAACTTATTCAGTTATATACTTTCTTACAAAGAGAAAAACATTATTTAACCATAAAAATCTAGGAACTTAAAGTAAATAATAATTAAAAAGTTAATTCATTTATGGAAATAAACTAGTTTTTTCTATTCATTTTAATTTACATTTATTAACAAAATTAATTATTAATTATTAACTTTTATGTTTGAGGATACCTAACCTCTCTTCGCGCTTATTTTCTGAGCGACTTCTTAATGGACATAAATAGGATATTCTACTGATTGTTTTTCCAAAAAGGATTAATCATGAGTAATTATTTCATATTTTTTAATCATAGATTTTAAGCTTCTGCAAAAGCCAGAAAATCTTTCAGACTCCTTCTTTTCATCATTTAGATTAACCAAGGTCCTCAATTAAGGTTGATGCATAATTAGGCAATTAAAAAAAATTTTATGTCGTTATTTGGATTATTGATAAACCATTTCTTAATATAAAATGCGAAATAAAGCAAAATCTTGTTAATACATAATTTTAAATTGATTTAAATTTACTAAGCTATACTAATTACAAGATACTATTACTAAAATTTAAAAATAGATAAAGCAATAAGAATATTATTAAATTAAGTAAAAATTTAACTAAATTTAACAAATTTATAATTCTTAATATATCAATATTTATAAATATTACCGAAAAACTACAAGAAAAGCTATTAGTTTATGAAAGAAAAATAGTAATTCATTATCTAGTACTCAAATTTCCTAATTATGAAAGAACTTGTCTAAAAACACAATAAATTAAATATTTTTCTAAATAAGCTACATTAATATGAATTTTAAATAAGATAAATAGCTTAATATTTAAGAATATAATCGTAAATTAGATAATAAAGTAAAATAAAGATTGGTTTTAATAAACAATTAGAAAATAAATAAATGATTAATAAATTTACTAGAGAGGAAATAACTATATATTTTTGATATATTTAAATTTATTTATAAAAATAGCCACATTTAATCTATCAAAGCTTAATCAAAAAAGATTTAAGTTTTAATAAAATAAACTAAATCTCTGTATGTATTCTGATAAGGTATTGTAAATTAAAAAGAAGTAAATTATTTAAGATACTAAAAAATATAATGTAAAAAGATTAAATTTGCTAATATAATTAAATTGACTATATAAAATAAGAAAAACATCAAATAATTTTTTGCTTTAGATATCATAAAATTTAAATATTTATAATTAAATAATTAATTAGTATTCAAATTTTTTATAATCAATTTAATTTATTTACTATTATTAATTATACAATGTTGATATAAACATTACAAAAATCTTCGTAAATATGTAAATATATAAGTATAAAATATAATATAATATAATAATAAAACACTAAGAAATATAATAATTATTATGACTATCATAAACTAAATAATTTAAATTTAGCTTAAATTTTAGAAATTAATCTAAATTATTATTATATGGGATTTTATCTATTGGAAAAAATCAAGAAAAGTAATCTTAAAATCATCAAATCTCATGATAATGAAGATCCAAGCAAGTTTGAGGTGAAAATTTTAATATAAAATTAAACTCTTTGATTCGTAGCAAACCAAATAAAGATGATACAATATTAATAAATTATTTCTATTAATAATTTTAATAAATATAAAGAATTTTGTATTTAATATTAAATAGTTATATAGATAAAAGTAATATAAATAAATAAAATTTATTAAGAATAAAAAGTAAAAATTAAAATATAATTAGGATAAATAATCTATTTTTATAAACTTAATTTATTATTTTTAGGGAAATCAAAATGATATGGAATATAATAAAAAATTATAAATTATTATATAAGTAAATAAAAGGAGAAATTATTTTAAATTTATTAAAAGATAAATTAATAAAAACTCTTAGATGAAGTAGATAATTGATAATTTTATTTGTAATACTTAATAGTATTAAGAAAGAAAATTTATTAATAAAATATTAAAATTTAATAAAACTAATACAATAAAAATATATTTTATATAAGAAACATTTCTTTATTTTTTAATATTTTAATGTGTTTCATGTCTCTACTAATACATTAGCTTTAATACATTTTAATGAAATTACTAGTAAAAAAATAATTTTCACTAAGATTGTTTAAATATTATAAAATATAATAGTAATAATAGAATAGAAATAATTTAATTAACTTAAAAATAAATAAATAATATTTAATTTGTATATTTTAAATACAAAAATAATGCTTTATTTCTAAATTAAATATTATAAATAATCCTAAATTAATAAGAAATTTCATGATAGTATTAATAAATATATTAGAGAATAACAAACTAATTTATTACGATAATCAATAGGAAATTTATAAAATATTTATTATTATTTTATAAAGATAATTAATAAATTAAACAACTAATAATTAATTTTAATTAAACTAATGCTACTATTAGAGTAAATTAAACTGCTGATGAAAAAATTAAATATCATAAAGAAATATTTATAATCTTGAAGTATAATAAAATGACAAAATGATCTTTATAGAGAAATATAATAAATTTTTATAATCTAACAAAAAGATAAAAAATTGCTATTAATTTATATTATATACTTTAAACCTTAATTAAAAAATAAGTAAATTATAAGTTTTTAAAAAATATAAGTTCTTATAATATAAATAATTAAGGTTTATTTTCTTTTACTATTAGAAAAATTAATTTTTATAAGCATAATTAAAATTATTTATTTTGTTTTAAAATTAAAAAATTCAAGTTTTATAATTCTAGATATATATAGTAAATGCAAAAAAAGGTTTAGTTTATTTGTCATTTTTACAATAAAAAGATGATATGAAATTTTAAGTATGTATAATATATCAAGTTATTTCCTTTAAATATAGATAAAACATTATATTATAATTTATTTAATAAACTAATGATTAATTATATTTAACTAGTTAAATATAAAAAGGAAAATTATTAATTAATTAAACTATTTTAAAAAATATTAAAATAGTTAGTATATGCATATTAGCTATATTTGCTAGCAACTCTATCAATAATTTAAATTTATATATTTTGAATCTATTAATTCATGCACTTTTGCTTAATTTAAACTAAATCAATTGAAAGAATCCTGACTCTGATATTGCGTTTTTATTGTGAAAATGTTCTTTATGTAATTTACTGTATCTGAGATATTTAAGTGAAAGATTGAATTAATTAGATCGAAGTTTAAACAGTGTGTATTTTCAAAGAATTTAGCAAAAATATAAGATAAAAGTTAATCAAAAGTTCTTCTAGGGTGTCTTTAAATAAATTAACTATTTCTACAGAGAACAGATACATTTATTGAATAGAATATGATTAAAGTGCTTATCTTAAGGTAACTTATACTACATTTAACAAATATTTTATTTAAGAGAAATATCAATTTATAAGCTGAAAACTGCTCATATAATTTTTAAAACTAACTTAGTTTTTTGTCATATTCCAATCTAATAAGTATATTCTGTTTATGTGGCTAAGATTTTGATGAAAATAAGCACATTTTCAATTGCTTTTATTATAGAAATATTCTTTAGCAAATTATAGTTGTAAAATGATTACAGGAACTAAATAATGAAATTTAAATTAATAAATTGTAATACTTATTCTATAATTTCACAAGTAATTATTTAAGAAATACTTAGAGATTTTCAAATTTTAAAAAGAAAAATAAATAAATTCCATAGATAAAGAGAAATGTGATGAAGAAATCATGATTGTGATAAATAACAGGATGATTGAGACCAATAGATTAGATTAGCATACATTTTATTTTTAGCGTATTTTACTTGATTACTCCTCGTAATTATACAATTATGTCATAACAATACTAAATATTGAAACAATTATTATTAATATTTTGAATATATATAATAAGTTCTATTTTTATATCATAAGTCTAATAATCTTTAAATAGTAAAGCAAAAATAGTATTTTATGCTTATTTTATTGAAAAATAAAACAAAATTATACTTAAATTACCAAAGACTGAATTTGATATCATTATAAAGTAAAGTTATGAATGTAAAAGTTTATAAAATAAATTTATTAGATTGTAACATAATTTTTATGCTAATGATATTAAAACGGATAGTTTATGTTTATAAACCACTAAAAATATAATTATTATAAAATAAAACAGTAGAGATTGGAAACTACAAGCAGTTAAGGGAATTAAAATTAAGATTAAGAATTCAGAAAATTTAAGCACAGAGAAAAGATAAAGATTTTATAGCTCATAAATAAATTCCTTGCCAATCTATATTCTAGAAAATATCTTTTCATACTTAAATTAAAATGAAGTATGAAAATGTGATTTAGTTTAGAAGAAATGATAAAATATTAAGATTTAATCAATTGAAAATAAAAATTGATTATTAAATTTCCTAGAAATCAGTTGACAACAACCTACCTGGCTAAGCCATTAAAGTTGGTTGTCAACTGAAAGAAGAGATAACTCTCTCCTAACTAATCACATTTCTAGACGAATAAACCACTAACTATTAATCAATTTTTTACACAAATCAACATTTGACTCAATTCGAAAATGACCCGGGAAACTAATATCAAATTAAAAACTAATCGAAAACGAAATATTCAATAAAATCTTGGAAATATCAAAAGAATGGAGGTTCTATGCAATTCGAAGTTTAATTTTAAAGGGAATTACGTACTTTTCTTCAAAAGTAAAGAACTAATGAAGAAATACACCAATAAACAATTTTTTCACATTAACCTAGCCGATAACAGTATGCCAAAATAATTGGTATAACTAAAAATTGAAGAAAAATTATTCGATAACTAATATAACAGAAATAACTATAAAATAAGAATAACAAAGACAAATGCAATGAAATTAGGTGATATTCTAAATCTCTATTTAACTTTTATAAGCGAAAATATAAAAGAAATTAACTTCAAACAAATAGAAAACAAGATACTAACTACAATATAGTTTTTCATATTCATTAGTATTTATTTAGAAACCATAATTATTAAAACTTTACAGTCTAAATTTTAAAGAGAAAACAAACATAAATTAAAAAAATCAAAGTCAAAACGATGAAATGCAAGACTCTCAAGGATATCAGTCAGAAAGCTATAAGAATCAAAAAAATAAAACGATAAAATGAGATTAAAGCTATAAAATTAGTTAAGCTAATTAGTATAAATATAATTAAAAAACTAATGAAGCAGTAACTTAGTTGCTAAGAATATTTCGCATTAGTTACATTTCTTAAATTTTCTGCAATTAAATTTACTAAGTTTATTGTTGATCTAGATTAAAATGCTTTGAGCTTATAAAAGAATAATATATTTGCTACTTTAAGATATATAAAGGCTTTTGTTTACTTTAATAAATAACTGGCAGAGAGAGTGAATGAAGACATTTTAATTTAGCATAGAAATTATATTATTTTTCTTTTTATAGAGTCTTAATTCTATTATCTTTATCCCTTTTAAATTTGTATTTTTATTTCAATCTATTTAAAATAATTGATAGTATCTTTTCAGAAGCTAAAAAGCTATATCTCCTCTATAACCACCTTATATAGAACTCTTAATCTTATAATTTAGTAAACTAAAGCATCCTTAAAAAATTATGATATAAAAGCCATATTTCAAGTAGCTTAAACAGGTAGAAATGAGTAGTAACTCCTAAAAATATCCGTTAATATGCTAATGAAGCTTAAACTGTATATAAGCTGTAAAATTAAAATACTCATATAATAACCAATGAGAAGCTGCTATCGTAGACATTGTTAGCTAAGCAGTTCATTTAGCTAAAAGTACTCTAACTATCACAGCTGACTAAAGTTAAAAGGTAAATTAGCAGATGCAAAGACATATTTTTCTAAGCCTAAAGGCTCTTATACTATCGAAGTATATGTTTATGACTCTAAGCACTAAATATAAATAATTTTAAAATTAAATTAAAAATTAAAGTAGGTATTTAAGTAGAAGGTCTGAATAGAATCAAGTTATAGATTAGTTTTAAAATCGCTGAGGCTTCACTTATAAAAAAATAAAAATTAAAGTAGTTAAATTGGTGACTGGCTATAAATATAGTTAGGTTTTGAGGAGTATATAAATGACTTAAATAACAAGATAATTTTTAATAGATTAATGTTAAATATTAGCATAATCTAGAGCATATGAGAAGGTTAGTGTTATTTGTAAGAAATTTTAAGGGTATGAAATTTCTAGTATTTAATACTAGACAAAGAAGAGTTAAGGATAATTTATTTCCTTCTTTCCTTATCTTAATATAGTAGAATTAGGTAAAAAATTTAAGATTAGAAGTAAAAAAGTCTCAAATATGATAAATAGAAAATTCAAACTTTGCTTAGAAGGATATAAAGCTTATATTTATAATAGTAGAAAGGTAGATAGAAAAATTACAATATGAGGGCAAAATGTTTAAGTTACTTAAAGTTACCAAGAAATTTTTTATTCAAGAAGAAAATTTTTGAAGCTAAAATTTGGGAGTTGCTCAGATTTCTCTCCTATATCCTTAGGTATAAATAAAAGGATAGTCAGAATATTTTGGCTATCTCCTGGAAAGACTTGCTACACGAGAGTTGAGTAGGGAAAAATTTCTAAGGCTAAAGACTTAAGCTTTAAATTATAAAATAAGCTTAAATTTTTCTTAATTTATAAGTACTGATAAATAAGTATTTAAATTTATATAAATGATGCCTTTGTTATGCTATAAGTTTAGTTAATTTATTTTTGATTATTTTTAAATTTAATCATCTTTATTTTTTATTTAAGGCTAGAAAGGTTATATATCCTTTTAAGAAATAATAGAAAGGGTTTTTAATTGATTATGTAGAAGATACTCTCATTAATTTCTTTATATGGTTAAATTAATTTTGATTTATAAATTAAATGTAAATTTATTTAAATTTAAGCAGCTATTCTAAAGATAACTTAGAGCTCTTTCCTAATTAAATCATTTTGCTTTAAATATTAACTTTAAAACATTTTTGCTTTTTATGATTATTTTAAAAAAAATTAACTTACAAGTAAATTATTTAGATTTGCTTCCTTTCTTTCTCCATTAATTTAGTAAATCGCTAGCTTCTTTTTTCATATCTAGCTCTACATTTTTACTATTAATTTCTCCAATTTTCTCATCCTTCGTCTTATCTTTAGCTTCCATATAGTTAAAATACCTCTACCCACTTTTGAATGCTTATTCCTCACTTAAAAACATAGAAACTCTTGCTTTTATATCCTGCTATTTTTTCTACTTTCACTTAAAAGGATTCATTAATTATTTCCAAACACTACAATTTATCTCATTTTCGATACTAAATTCTCTTTATTTTATGCCTGTTCTTATTTTCTCCTTTTAAGTTGATGTTGCAACTTTTATCCAGCTGTATTTATGATTATTTTAGCCTATTTCTGATTATCTGATTTTAGTGATTATACTTTTAATCAATTTTAATATAGTTCTTTGGAAAACTGTTATTAAAGCCAAATAACTCTTTTATCTTGTAGAGTCTTTTATATCCTCATCTTCTGGATTGGTAAACATTTATTAATTTTTTCAGTCTAAAAGTTAGAATCTAATTTCTGACATTGAATTGCTTTTTTTATTTGATTGGCAAAGAAATTTTAGGGAACTAATCTGAAGAGATTTTACTATCCCTTCCTTTTAAAGCATCAGAGTAAATTAAAAAGGCTTGAGGATTTGGATTAAGATATTTAAATTAAGCACCTAATTTCAAATAAAATTATCCCCAGAAGTGAGATTGAAAAAGATAGTATTAGGAAACTTTAGCTTTTTCAAGCTTTAGAAAAGAAAAAATTAACATTTTATCTTTAAATCTATTATTTTTCAGATAGGGAGATATATAGACTCATTGCTAATAGAGATAATCAATCGAAGATGATTTAGTTAATACGAACCAACATAAAAGATGCGAATATTAGATTTTCTTTGGTAGAAGTTAGAGGAATTGTCTCACTTTAGTTTTAGAAAGAGGAAAAATAATAGATAAAGAAAATATATTTTAAGCTTTTTTAATCTAGCTTTAAATGTAAAGATATAGAAATGTTTGAGTGATTTAACTTGTGCTGGAGTCAATTTATTTAAGTTATAAGTTTGGATTTAAAATTTAGATATCAATTTATTATTGAGGCTAATATTCAAATATATACATTCAGCTAGTTTTCTTACAAGAAGTTCGTATTATAGTACTAGCAAAGCTTTTTCTTATCTTTCTTGTAAGATCTGAATACAACTTTAAATAATAACTTCCATTATAAAAAAGTAAGAAAGTGAAGCAGAACAAAAGTACCAAGCAGGAAACTCTAATTACTGTTGGTTTAAATATAGCTTAATCTAAATTTCCATCCCTATTATCAATCCTTCATCCTTAAAATTGTTTCTTACTCTCCTTATACTTTTCGTGGTAATTTGTTCCTTTTTATAGCTAATAAATTGTCTAAACAAACTCTTAATTTTAGTAACGAGAAGAAAGTCAATAAGAGTATCTCTGTATGTATCTGCCTATTAAAGATATTTTTCTAATCCCTTTCTTATCCACAAAACTTAGATTTAGCTAGTGGTAATTTTGTACCCTAATATAAATATCACTAGCAACATTTCTATTTTAGCTATAAGCAGGAAGAAAGCAGAAAATTTCTTAATCTAATGAATATACTCAAAGAAAACTTGATAAGCTAAATGTTGATAGTACTTTGTCTTATCAAGATATTTCTTTAAATAAGTAAATAAAAGAAAATTCCAGAAATCAGCATTAGTCTCATCATAATTCTTTAAAAGTTGAGCTTAGTAATCTATCAACTTGTAAGCATCTTTTATAATGAATATTTATTTATATTTGAAGAAATATGATGAAGTAGTCTAAATTATTGCCGATTTTTTATATCCCTTATTTATTTTTAGTTTGATATATGGTATGAATCTAATTTAAACTTTTATAGCTTTTTATTTATAAGTTATCTAATTTTTCCTCTAATGCTTCGCCTTTTAAATATATTCTAAACTAAAAATTAAAAGTATAGAAGTTTGAACCAAGCAATTTAAAAATTAGTTAAATAAACTTAAAATAAATTAGTTGTTAGTCTTAAGAAATTCTACATTCTATTATTAGTAATTATTTAGAGCTTCAAATATAAATAATTAAACCAAATTACTGAGAAATAGACTAAATAGTTTTAGGAATTAAAGGCTAAATGCTAAAGGGATATATTCTCAAATATGACTATTATAAATAATTATTATTAATCATCTCAAATCGTTTTTTAAATAGATACTTGCTTATAACTTTATTTAAGCATATTAAACAGATACCTACGATCTGTTATATCTTTTCTTCAGCTTAAACTTGCAAATATTAATTTGACTGTATTAATTTGCTTAATAGTTGGAGATATTCTGCTTTAAGTTCTGTCTATAAAAGCAGTATTTTATAATTTGCTTTGAAGTGAAAAATTTAATGTTTTAAGTTTGAATTTTCTAAATCCCTATTTATCTTAGCATCTACTACTTGTGTTCAAATTTTTAAACTTTTTAGTTTTTAGTTATAATGCTCATCCTAAAACATATTAATAGTTAATTAAAATAAATTAGATTTTTACATATACACTTTTTCCTTTCTTTTTTCCTTTGATTTGGTTTTTATTTAAAAGCTTATAAAGAGGTAATTCTTTATAGTAGGCTTAAAAGTTAAGAAATGTATGTAAATATGAATTATAATAGACCTAAATAATGATTATTCTTATTAGCTTTTGCATGATATAAATTAGAAGTGATAAAGGAATTTCTTTCTTTAAAATATATTCAAAAGAATTAATTTTTGAGTCTTAGGATAAATTTATTATCTCTAAAGTTAAAGCAAATCAAAGGATATAAGAGATTTACATACCTTCTAAATATAAAATTCACTTTACTCACATTTGTAATTTTTCATAGAAATTGATAAAACTTAGTAATTATAAATTTGATGCTAAAAATCTCAAATGAATGAGTATAAATAAGAAGTTAATGTGAGATGAAGGTTTTTGTATTAAAAGAATGAAGAATGCTAGTTAATTTAGAAAAAGAGACTACAGCATACAACAAATAATTACAAAGTAAATAAGGAATAAAGTAGAAATATAAAGGAATAAGTTATTAAAGCTTTCTAAAAAAGGAAATCCAATAAAGGATAGAGTTAAGTATACTTTCTTTAAAATGAATTAATTCACTAGAATCAGATTTTTTATATCTTAGGAAGGATATTTAAAGTTAGTTTTTAGCTTTTTAGATACATAATTACTCTAAAAAGCATTGTAAAAAGTATATTGCTCAGAAGAGTGTATTAAATATAAGCAATCAGATTGTAAGTTGAATGAAAGCTAGCAAAATATGTATTTAAAGACGAAGTATTAACTAAGACTGAACTATAAGTAGATTAAAATAATCTCTTCTTAAATAAAGCTTAAATATAGGCTTAGAATTTAGGCTTAAGTTTATTAATTTAGGTTAATAAGTTATTATCTTTCTATTTAAGCAAATAATCTATTGAACATGAAAATAGATTGGAAATAATAACTTATTTAGCAGGTAAAATGCTTAAAAATAATAAAAATTGATTAAAGTTTAATAAAAATCTACCCCTCTATAAGTTAATTATTAGATGAAATAACTAATTAACTAAGTTTGCTTATAAAAATGAAATCCTACTCTTTAAAGCTTCAAACAATGAAGTTTAATACTAAAATAGAGAAATAATTAAAGAGAGTTTTAAATTAAACTTAATTAGTTGCTTAACTTCTATTTAGTTTATAATTCTCAGAATTCTAGCTTACATTATTTCCTTTTATTTTATAATTTTATTATAATGTAACTTTCTATAGCAAATCTAATTTTTATCGATCATATTTAATAAATCCAATTCTGATGCTTTTACGTATTTAAGCCACTTTTTCAAATTTAATTATAATATGAAGCTAGTGCTTCTTATACTGTTACTTACCTCAATTTTTTCTGAAAGATGCTCTTCCAAGCAAGAGATTATTCCTAAAAGGATGGAGTTTTCTAACCAAAGCAGACTTCTGACTGCAACTAAAGATTAGGGACCTATAAGAATTCTGTGGCATTTCTAAGGAAATATAAGTTCTTCAACAGAAAGCAAAGATATTTTTATCAAGAAAGAAATCCTTCCAGCTGTTGGTAAATACTTAAGTTAGTTGATAAACGTAAGAAATTAGCCCCCCTTTATGAATTTAAAATATTTATAAGGTTAAAAAATTGGCGATTTTTTAATTCCTCAAAAGTATATAAATGAAGATATACCTTATGATATTATCATTTTTGTCTAAAGTAATGATTATGTTTCAGGATCTATAATCCATTCAGTAAGTTATACGATAGAAGATATTGGAAGACCAATTTTAGGATATATGATATTTAATAAGCATTAAATATCTGTAACTAATTTCTTATATTATTTTAGTAAAACACTCCATGAGGTGATTCATATTCTTGGATTTAACTCCATTTTCTGAGAAACATATATAAACCCCTAAACAAATTTACCTTACGATAAAATCATTTAAAATAATATTGTTAGAGGTTAAAATGTTACTTAAATTATATTGCCTACTGTAACTGAAGCCTTTAGAAGATAATTTAATTGCTCCTCCGGTTTTATGGAATTTGAAAATTATGATGTATTTGTGAATACTCATTGAGATGCAAGATTAATGCTTAACGAATTAATGGTTTCATACTCTATTTAAAACTATCCTTTAAGTAATATAACTTTGGCTTTTCTTTATGATACGGGGTGATATATTCCAAACTGGAGTATGGCTCAATTCTTGGAGTTTGGATATAAATAAGGATGTAATTTTATCACTGAAAAATGTGCTTAAAATGGTATACCTTCTTTCTAAGAATTTTGTTCAGATGGAGATTTATTTACTTGCACCCCTGATTTTAAAGAAAAAGCTAGAAGTTGTGATACAAAGATTTATGACTATGATTTAAATGCATCTTAATAGTATTTCGATAATCCTAAGAAAGGAGGAATGATGATAGAAGCTGATTACTGCCCTTTAGCTTTATAATAATCTTATGTAAATTGTCAAGGTTTAAGTTCTTAATATTATATTAGCTTCAGTAATTACTAAGAAACTCTTGGACTTAATTCGAGATGTTATTCAGGAACAGCAAATTAAGTAAACTATTCCTTTTGCTTTTAAACTTCTTGTGATGAAAACAACAGAGTTACATTAATTTTTTTAAATGGAACTTAAGTTTACTGTCCTTAAGGAGAAACAATAAATCATCCTTTTATAGAAAATTCTTAAATAAAATGTCCTTCTAGGTCAGAACTTATATGCGAATCAATTAAAAGTGAAGCTTAATGTTCCGATAAATGTTAAAAATGTTCTATAGATGGAAAAGTATGCTTTAAGTGCTAAGAAGGGTTTTATTTAAAAGATAACTTATGTAGTACATGTGAAAATAAATTCAAATATAATGGAGAATGTTTTGATAGTTGCCCCTTCGAAGCCCCATTTACGGTAAAATATTATAAAAATGAGAGTTGTCAATATTCATCTTAAAAGATATGCTATGAGCAATGTCCAGAAGGTACATTTTTATACAAAAAGGAGTGTATAGATAATTGTCCTCTATAATATTAAAACATTTAAGAAAGTATATGTAACTATACTACTTAATCATGCTAATTTAATTCTCTAGATCTATGTTCATAAGTAGATACCCTTTGTTGAGATAAAAATGGAAATGTAACTCATCCTTATGCAGATAATTGCATTACTGCTATAAAAGATTATTGCTGCTAATGCGATTAAGAATGTGGCGAATTTAAATAAGATAACTAAGCTAGATTTAGTAAAGATATCTGCAAAGCTGAACTAGATAATAATCATTAGATTCTTAAGGATTAATCAAATAGTCCCTCTTTTTACTATTTTTTGGGTATTATTTTTATCTTTTTAACTATGTTTGTTGTACATAGAGCTATTAGAAATCGTAGATAGCGTTAAGTTAATGAATAAGATACTTAAACAACTGTATAAATTAACTAGAGAATAACTCTATATGCTGGATATTCTTTTATTGCAATAATCTTTCTTCGAAGACATTTTAGGATCAGCAGAAAGATTTTATTTATGATATTACTTAAAGAAATTCTTTACGCTTTAGTATGCTTTACTGTCAACCTCGGAGTAACATTATAAAATTCTAAAGAATATATAAGCAAGAAAGACCTAACAACACCTATAATAATATGTCTCATAGTTTAAGCCTTTAATATATATCTTACTATCTTGTTCATTAGACTTAAAACTAAAATTATGATTTCAGTCGTTTTTTGTTATCTTTTTAGTTTTGCTTTTATTTTAATGGACTAGGCAATTTAATTGAACGAGTAGCTTCCTGCCATAGAATAATATATACTAGTTAACATCCTTCTATTTATATTACAGCATATCTTTGCTTATATTTTACATAAATACTCTTTATTTTTATTATTTCAACATCCTCAAGAAGTGCAAAGCAATGGGAGGAGCATTAAAAGAGCAGAAGGAAAGTAAGATAGGGATATATTTATAATAGAGAGGAAAGATATAAAACTATAGGAAAAAATAAGAGAAAAAGACAGAAAATATTTAAACATTTAAACAGTTAATAAAATAACTTTATATAAACAGCTTCTATCTATCTACTTATATATAGCAGCTATGCTTCATATTTTCTAGTTATTTATTTTAAAGAATGCTCAGTAGTGTTTTATATTATTAAGCAAGCTATTAATTAAATAATGAAGATAGTTAAAAAATATTTAAGAAATTATTAGCAAAATTGCATAGAAAATATAAACTTAATGGCTAAGGTAATGAAACAGAGAGATTGGAATGTTTTGTTATTAAGAAAAAATATAAAAATATGGCATAAAACATGTAACCATTTAATGCAATTCTTTACTCGCATATTTGATAAGTTCCACTTTGATATACCACTTAGGCTTTATTATTCGCTAATTTATTGATTATTTTTAAGTAGGTAAAGTTTATTAGAAGAATAATCTATCATAAAATAAGTTTTTTATCCTTAAACAGATAAAGCTTTTAAGTTGCAATAAGTAAAATAAGAAGTGAATAATGAAATTACTAGTAGAATATCTAAAAATTAAATAAAAATACTAAAAGCAAATTAAACAGTATCATAGCTAGGAAATCCTAAATGCATTTATTAAAAGAAACATAGTTGTATTTATAGCTTAAGAAAGTATACTGCTATATTAATAAATTAAGCTAAACCATTAAATTTAAACTATAAGCAAGTCTTATTATTTAACTTTATAGAATACCAACTTAGTTAAATTATTATATTCCTAAATTACATTTTATATTAAGCTATTACCTTCAATCTACCTTTAAATTAACTTCATATTTTATCCATTCAAATATTATTTCAAATCTAATCTCTTTATCAGATTAGCATTTCTAGTTCATTATTCCATTTTAAGTTTATTTTGCATATGAACTTATTCCTTCTCTCACTACTAGTAACTATTCTATCTTTCTTTTCTTCGCAACTCAACTTAACTCTCCCTAACGAACAAATCTTTCAAGAAGAAAGCGAAAACTGCAAGCTATAAAATATAGTAGGTTAATAAGAATTTTATGAGGATTTTAAGAAAAATTGATTTTAAGCAGATGATTCTGATATTTCTATTAAAGAAGATGTAATTCCAGCCTTAGATAAATACTAAAGAAACTTAGTATAAATAAAATTTTAATATCCTGCTATTAACTTTAATAAACCTAATAGAACTATGTACTATAATGCTTAAATTCCTGGAAATTTTAAAAACATAAATTACCATATGATCTTATTATCCTCGTTTATAGCAAAAATAATCCACAAGATTTAATAAGTTTATATTTTACTATTTACATAACTTTGTTTAAGTAGCTTTTTATTATAAAATAAAATTATAAAATACAAAAAAAGATAAAAGATATTACTCTTGAAAATTAAGAATATTATATAGTAAAAAATTAAAATAAAATTAATAATATAAAATAAGTTTCCAATAGTACATAAGAAAAATTAGTATATCTTAAATTTAAAATTTAAATAAAAAATTATTATTAATTCATATTTTATTACTTTTTAGATCATAAAACTAAAAATTATTTATTAATACATTATAAATAAAATAGACTTTAAATTAAAAACATTTATTTAATTATTTCAACTTTATAATATAATAATAATTAATTATAGTGATTCCAATATAAATTATCACTGAATTGAAGATTACTTTTTTCGTCAAATTTTGAATTCCCATTCTTTGTCTTAATCGCTTTCCTTTAAAAAATATCTATTTTTGTTAATTTAACCCTTTTTTATTATTTTAATCCTGCTTAAGTAAAGTTTACGGTCTATCATTTTATCATTCCTTCTTTATTGCGCAAATACTATATCTCTCATAATTTCACTCCTTCTATATATTTACTTTCTTCATGACATCTCATTTGGAGTGCAATATAAATTACTAATTAATTGCCAATAATTTAAACTATTCTTAATTTGTTTTCATTTAAAACGTTTGCAGTATTTTATAGTAAGAATCAATTTCCAGAAATATCGTAATCGATTTATCTTACATAAAGGAATTTTCTGGTTAATCTTTGGATTTTACATCAATATGATCATTCGACAATAATATTTTAAAGAAATATGTTTTCCGTCAACTCCGCGAATTAATTGAACTTTGTTTCTAACTGTTCGATTCTCATATTTGATGAATTTCCATTTTCACTTTTTTTTATTCTTAAGATTTAGAAATAAGATTATGCAATTTTCCTTCGAACTCTTGCATTTATCTTAAAAGTTAAATATTTAACTCTTATTTATTTTTTAGTTCTTTAAGTATAATTTTCTAACTGTAATTTAGCTGAGATGAATCCTTTTCAAATGAGAATTTTGCTCAAACTTAAAAAAAAATCTTATATTATAGAGCACGTAGCACCTCAATTGATTAAGATGTCTCAATGTGAGGATTGCTTCTCCCTATTTAAATTAAACTTTATAATAATAATAAATTAACGTGAATTCTCTTTTTTTATTTTTTTAATTCAATTATTTTTGCAAAATTTTGACTTCTACTAACTCATTTGAAGTATCGTTGTATTCACGTTTAACTAAAATACATAGGAACTTTTTTAAAGCTATAGTATTCTATTACATTTTTTTATACATGGGAATTCTTAAAGTTAATAAGTCCATCTTTTACTCGATAATATTACCAAAATTTTTGAAAGTTATCATAATGATGTCTGCTAAAAGAATTATTAATATCGTAATTTTCAATTTATATTTCTGACATAATTCAACTAAAGAACTTATAAATTATGATATTTTTTATAATACTTTGGAATTTTCATTCTTTGTGATGAGTCTGTGGTACAAACTAATAAAAATTTGTTAAATCTATTTTTGGGAAAAGTTTAGTCTTTTATTATCGTATTTCATTGGCTAATTTTTATCGTAATATAATTTTAATTTTTTTCAATAAATTCTGAAACTCTTTTTTTGAGTTATTTCTAAAATTTAAGTTTCAAAAATAATCCTAAACTTTGGTTTCTTGATTCTTTTAAAATTATTTTAAACTCATAAAAGGAAAATAATATAAGTCATAAAAATTGAAAGATAATTAAAATATTACCTATAGGAAGTCTTTTATTTATTATGTAAATTTTTAAAGTTTTATCAATTTTTTATCTTATAATATATGGTTTTACTATAAAGTATAATTCTGATAATATTATTTAAATATAATAATTAAATATCTCGTATACTTACTTTTACTAATTTTATTTCATCTTTATAATCATTTCATATTATAAATAAAATTAAAAATATTCATTAAACCTAAAAGAATAATAATATCTTCAACTACTTTATTTTGCTATACTGCCAGAAATATATTTTTTAGCATAGCAGTGCTAAAATAGAATAATTATTACTTTAATCATTATTTTTATTTTTATCTTAATTTAAGCTAAAGGTGCATTCGATTTTTTAATGCTTATTATAACTAAATAGTTTCTTGAATTCTTATATTAGATAATCTAAATTTAATTTTTACTCTTAAAATGCTACAGAATATTAGAAATTTACGTTTCTTTTAATATTAATATTTAATGCATTTATTTAATTAAAAATGCTTAATTTTTGTTTATTAGAAGAATGCATCTCTATATTTCTTTTTATATTTTGGTAAATTAATTATTTCTTTTATGAAATGTTCTGTTTTTTATAATATTTTCTGGATTCTTAGGTAATATTATCTATTTATTTAATTTTCAATTCCTAATCAATATAAGTATTATTTTGTACTTTTCATGAAAAATCTAATTTTTTAATTATATTTTTGATGAATTAAATGTTATTCTTTTTATAAAAACATAAGCAAATTTACCAAAACATTTCTATTTTTTTCTAGAAATTTTATTAATTTTTTAATAAATATGTAAGGCTTTCCTTATGGATTTAAAATAACTGCATCCACTATTTTAATATGGTTTATTAATAGCACATTTTAATATTTATTAAATTAGTTTATTTTTTAATTTTTTATTAGAAAATATTTTGTTTAACTAAAAAGTTAATTCTTTGTAGTATTCGTTTATTTAATTTTTGGTCTAATTAGCTTTTATATTTTAGCATTAAAGTAATTATCTATATTAACCTTTTGTTAATTTTCTTAATCTAAAATATATAATTATTATGATTGTTAATTAAGTTAAATTAAATACTAACAGGTAATATGAAAAATTGGGGATTGTTAGATTTAAAAAAATTTAAATTGAACATAAAACTAATAAATTTCGAGTCAATCACGAAATTTACTGAATATACGGAATTAGTAAGTTAATTTTATTCAAGCAAGGTTCAATTTCACGCATAGGATCATTATCAAAAAATATAAGTCTAAATCTCAGTAGGGAATAGACTATATTGTTAATTATCTGAGAGATAAACGAAATAATAATAATTAATTAACGAGGTACCACTTTGTAAAATCACCACAATTAAAGTGTTCAGTGTTTAAAAATATATAGATTTCGAACTTCTTGGATCTTCATTATCATGAATCTTGACTATTTTAAGATTACTTTTCTTAATTTATTCCTATAGATAGAATCCCAATAATTTTATATTAATCCATTATTTACCTATTAGATATAGGGAACTTCTTTGTTTACTTTGAGTATTTTTTCCTATATAATTCGCTTTCAGATATCAATAAATCTTGGTTAGGAATTTTTAGAATTTTGTGCTTTCATTTTAAAAAATTTTATATTTCCTTTAAGATTTTTTGAAATTTCCAAGTATTCTACAGAATCAGTACATTTTTTATCTTATTTTTTTTCTTTATTGTATTTAGACTTCTATCCTCAATAAACATTTTAATTAAATTCTTCGATCTCCGTTGGATCATGCATGACTTTATGTTTTATGATTAGATTTTTTACTTTAATTGGTCTTATTACTTATTTTTAAATTTTTGGATTATAAGTTATAATTTGTATAATAAACAGCTTGAAATGTTTTCACTATTCTAATATTATTGAATTCTTAATATTTTTAGTAAGAATTTTTCAATAAATCATTAATTATTTCTAAATAAATTAGCTTAATAAAAGATCTTTATAGTACTAATTAATTTAAAGATAGATATCAACTAAATTTTATTATTTTTGACATTTTTTATAGAATATTCATCGAAAAATTTGAAATAAATATACTTTCCGTCAACTCTTTAAATTAATAAAATTTGTTTCTAATTTTTCTATTTTCTTAATATTAGATATCTTTTTCTTGCTTATGATAATTTATTAGGATATATTTTTTCTATCTTTATATTTAGTTGATTTTGTCTTTTCTTTTTTTTCTCCTACTTCTTTTAGTATTCCAGCTTTTTTTAAATTCCTTAAATATTTTGCATCTTTTTTACAGATACTTTCGAGAGTTGTAGTAAAAAATCTTTTCGTTACTCGTTTAGGCTAAAATCTTGAACTTTATTCTTCTCAAATATCATTTGGTCATTTTCTTTCTCTTTTAGTTCGATTTTATGCCAGCTTTTGCTAGTATTCTTCAATTTTCTCCTTCAATCAGTACTTTCTGCTTCTATTACTAATTTTTAGATTTTCTATTCTAATCTTTAAATATTTCAGTAGTCATTAGGTCTCTTATTTACGCCAAAAATTTTGATGTTATCTCCATTTTTTTATTAATATTTATTAATTTCTTTATACTTTTATATCGTCCTGAAGGTTTAGCATAACTCAAATTAGCTAATAAATCTCTTATTTACTGTTTTGTTGTAAAATCAGAGACATCCAAATTCATTATATTTTTAGCCTAATTTCTTAGGTTCTCTTCAATGATAGTTGTCTCAATTCGGTAGGTGACCTTTTTTACGCACTTTTGCTAGTCATAGCCTCTCTAGTTGTTGATAACTCTTTTTTTCAGCCTTAGAAATTCTTGATATAATTTGTGACATATTATTTTATTAAAATATAAATTAAAAAATAAAGCAGATAATAATTAAAAGTTAACATAATCTATTTCTATATCATAAGATTGAAACATATGAATAAAGAACTGCTCATTTAATCTAAAATTTTTTATTTGTAGAAAAATAGTTTAATCAGTTATAGTTAATCAAAGAAATAAAATATGATAATGTAAAAGATAGCGAGAGATAAAAAATTTTGTAAACATTAATGCTGCAACAGTTACTATAACTAGCTTTTCCTATTCCCAAGCTTTCTACTTATTTTAAATCATATAATATTATAAAATT
This sequence comes from Loxodes magnus, assembly GCA_946699065.1. Lineage (NCBI taxonomy): Eukaryota > Ciliophora > Karyorelictea > Loxodida > Loxodidae > Loxodes > Loxodes magnus. Next base: position 23,844 of record CAMPDV010000876.1, read on the forward strand.
TATTTAAAGTCAATTTTAATATCATAGAATTTATTTTTTTATTTATCATTTTTTTAATTTCTTATAAATAAAGTTATAAAGTTAATAAACGTTAGAAAGGTTTTCAATTCGAACTCGAACTGACTTTTTTACATCCTATCTACTTTTGGATGAGTTTATCAAACCGGTTTCCTTCCAGCTTTGCAACTAGGGACATTTGTTGCCTTGAGGGTAGTTTCATGGGTTTTAAACCTTAACTTTATATACATAACCATTCGGGTTACAATACATTTTGTTTAGCTTTGCTTTTTAAAATTTTGTTCTAGCTCTTTATTCTGCTAGGTAGTCTGCTGAAGCCAATACTACTTCTTCCAATATTAATGTTGAACCTACCTAAACTTTTTGCATTAATGATATAAGTGTCAAATGCTACCACATTGAAAGCATTTCCTTACAGGTTTTTCCTTGGTCTAACTCTGAAAATTTTAGCTGAAAGGTTAAACTGATTCTATTTCCATCGTAACTGGCCTAACAGCTAATAGAGGATCATTTTAAATTTTTGCCATAGAAACTGCTTTTAAAATATCGTTAATCTTACCATTGGTCATAGTCTATAGACAGGACTGCTCTTATATCATGTTCCACATTGCTTGCAGTTCTCGTTCAGAGTTAACAGCTCGCTAATCAGATAGTTAACCTTCCGTTTCAGCATACACTCTGAGCTATTAAATTTCCTATTTCAATTTCGCAACCTCTTTGACTAAGCTTAAAGCCAATTACTTATAATCTATTTCTTCCTCCTATTCTATTAGGACTTTTTCAACAGGGATTTATCTGACTTAAGTTTCCTGTTATTATCTAGGTTGCTCTTGAATGACTGGAGTTCCAAGTGAGTGCTAGATTCTTTTGCCAGATTGAACTGATGCAGTTTGTTAGCCACTCTTCTGCTCCTCTTTACTTGCAAGAAAAAAGCCTTTTTTGAAACCAGATTACGACATCTTTTTTTTGATTTTATTTTTTAATTTCTTATTATAATTAAATTTAAAAAATATTAATTAAATAGGTAAATTGATTTACATTGTTATAATATTATTAAATTATTTTAAATAAAGTTAGAACTAATTTTCAGTTAATTTAAATTAATTAAGAATTAAACAAAAAAATTAAAATTAAAACATTAAATTTTACTTTAGTTTTTATTAATTTCTAATTTAACTTTTTTTAATATGTAGAAATATTAAAATAAAAGAGATATTTAATGATGTATTTAATTTATAATTATTTGTTATAAAAGTGACTTTCTAGTAAAGTCTTTTTATTTGCGGAGGGTTTAAAAACATGATTTAAGTGATTTCTTTAATAAAATTGTTTTCATAAATTTTATTGCTAAAGACCATTTTCATTAGAATATATTCCTCTCACTTCACTTTTTATATAATAATACGAAAAACTAAATTCCATTTACGATATTTTGAGTCTTTTTTTTAATTTCTAGAATATCACTTAAAAAATTTTAATCATAATGATTGTATAAAAATTATTGAATATAGAATTTTGTTTACTCAAGGATAAAATTTCTTAATAGCAGGAATAAAGTAATTTTAAATAAGAAACTAAAAAAATAAGTTTAAATAAAAAGCTAATTATAAAATAAACATATAATAATAAATAATAATAGTCTTAAAATTATTACCCTATTATTATTTAATTCTATAAATATAATATTATTTACAATGTTATTATTAAAATGAAAATATTTATTTTTACATTTTCTTATAAATTCTGGATGAAAATTTATGAATTAAAAAAATGAGATCTACTAATTATTTTAAATTAGGTATTTTTATATAAGTTTTACTTATCTGTTTATAACTAATTCAAATGTGAATTTTATTTTTATTAGTATGAAATAGTAACTAATATAATTTTATATCTAAATTAGTAAATATAAAATTATTAAAATTAGATATTTAGAAGTTTTTATTATTTATATTAATATAGTTTATTTACCATAATAATAGTCTTTTTAGTTAAAATTTTCTTATTTATTACTTTTTATCAATCTAATTTATTTTATATTTATAAACAGCTTATTAAAAAATTAAGACTTAAGAATATATGTTCTAGAAGAAATATAAAAAATAAAATAAAATAATAAAAATAGAAAGAGTAAAAGAAAAATTAATTTTCTCCTTTTAAAATATCAATTTTTAGATAAAACACTTATATTAAGTGGGAGAGAAGGAAGGTTTTTTGAATTTAACTAAAGAAATAAAAAGCGCTCGATAGAAACAATCCTTAATAACGGTTAAAAGTATAAATACTTAAAGCTAGAGATGAAATGAAAGACTTATAAGAAAGAAATACGAACTTTACAAAAAATTGATCAACTGCTGATGAATTAGGATAAAGATAGAAAGAAAAAAATTTTAGATTTAAGCAAATAAAAATGTATGTATCTATGGAAAATGAGCAAACAATGATTTTCAAAAAAAAAATTTAGTTGATGTAGCAACCAAACTGCTCATCTATAATAAATAAATAAATAATAAATAAATTTAATTATAGAGTACGTAGCACCTCGTTGGTGCGCAACTCTTTCCATATCTCAATATATGTCCGTTTCTTCAAGTAAGCCTTCAGATAATAGAAATTCAACTCTAATTCTCTTGTATGTAGTTTTTTCCTTTTTGCTGCTTCCACCCTTCTGCATTGTTGGTCTGTGTGTCCTTTCAATTTGCATAGACAGCTGTATTCTCATTTTGTTTCCGTTCAAATCTATTAATTCTGGTGTCCTCTTTGCTTCGTCTAAATCATTTAAATCTAAGTACATTACACTGCTACCTGTTAGCATTGTAGTGTTTGGGTATGTATGCTATACCTTTCCTCTAGATTTTCCATATTGTCTCATTACTTCCATACTTCCTTCATGTTTGAGTATTCGTTTATTATGAAGTAAATTGGGTAGTTATGAATCCAAAGTATTCTAATTAGTTTCTTGCTTAGAAAGGAATTCTAACGCCTTTAAATTTTCATTTCTGAATTAGGTAATTACTAGTATCTTTCTTCGTTGTTGAATATTAAATATACTATTCCGTTTTATTTGAAGATGAATTTGGCCACTGCTTGTCCGTACTCTCTCCATATTTGATTCCTAAACACTTATATTACTTCTTAGTCTATGGCCTTTTTCTCTACTAAATCAGTATTTTCCAGATAGTGGTCAAAATAAAAACGACCATCATATCTGATAGATCATTATAAGCATTTTAACAGACTCTTACCATTTAATCTTCAGGGACGTTGGCTGAGATTATTTGTTCGTTCTTTTATTAAATTACAGCTTAGGCTGTGACTTTTTTTACCACTTCATTCCTTTCTTATTTTATGCTCCTCCTTTTAGTGAAGTCCGCCTAATCATAGATATATTGGTATCCTTTTTCCGTGAGTGTATTATTATATCGTGCTTCTTTGATCAGAGAAAATGGTTCCATGTAATCTGAGAGCTTGGGATATAAGTCTGGTTTCCATTCATAATAAAGAAGGTTGGACTAATTAAAGCGAAGACGTGGTAGAAGAAAGTGCTTCAGGTTTTCTCTCCTATATTGAGGAAATGATGTAAAAACCCTTCTTGAAGCTAATCATTTTTTAATATATTTTATAATAATTTAAAATTTTCATAAAATAAAATATTATTATATTTTTATAAATTTTTTATACTTTAGTCTCAAAACTGAATTGATACAATTTAAAATACTTCTCCAATTTTTAAGCGAACTAATTCTCAATTTTATCTTAATTTATTTTTAAATAGAATGAGGAAGCTACAACAGCTAGTAATAATCCAAATACTTGTAATTATTATATCTTTAGCAGAAAATATTATAAATATGTTCAATGAAAGATTTATAATTTTCTATTAGCAATTTTCTCTTTACCTTACCCAAACTTTTTAAATTTTACTTTGTTGGCATATACCTTAATTTTATTTAAGAATCGCGATTCTTTTTATGCCTGATCTTATAATTAAATATTGAAAAATATCTAAAAACACGTTTTTTTTAAATCTATCTAATTTACTATTTATTTATACTTGCATTGTTTTGTAATATTTTATATAAATAATTAAATCAACAAATATTTATTGTTTAAAATTTCTTTTAATTCTACAATTTTCTTGTTGAATTGATTATTTGAATTAGTAAAAGAAAAATAATAATAATAGCATTGCAAATTGAAATCATAAAAAGTATTTCCTTATGCGTTTCTATAATTTAAGTATTATAATTATTAGAAAAAGTAATAGAAATTCATATATTTTTCTTAAAGAGGATTTTCTTTAACTAAACATTATATATAAATTGAGATTTATTATTATTACCATTATTTTTAGATTCAATTAAAAAAAGGAATATTTAAAATACATTAAATTAGCTATTTTAAAATTTTATTCCAATTATACTCTAAGTTGGATTCATTTGCCTCTTTAGCAGTATTTAATTTTCGAGAAGATTACGGATTTTTTAAATTTTTAATTGCAAACATTTATTTAGCTAGTCAAATTCCTGTATAGAGTTTTGCCTTTTTTTTAATATTTTTAAATTAAAAATTATTATTTTAGTTTATTTATTTTGATACATTTAATTGCCTTTAAATGCTCTTAACATAATCCATTAATTCTTAATTTTTTAATTTTAATCTATATTTTTTAATTTTAACTTAATTGCAAATTTTTATAACAGCATATTATATATTATTTTTATTTGTACTATTTTTTATTAATTAAACTATTTATTTTATTTTTAATATATAAATTATTTGAAATTAATATGATATCAATAATTATTTTCTTTTATTAATTTTATATTAAAATAGTATAAAAATATCATAGAATCTAATGTATTTTATAAAATATATACTTTAATTTAATTTATTAGTTAATCTTTATTCAAATAATAAATATTTAAATCTTAAAATTTTGTATTATGAATTAGTTTGTTCTTAAGTGGGATCTATACAAACATCATCATAATGTTTATTATTCTTTTTTAAATTAAATAATATAACCTGAGAAGCCTGAGTTCCTAATCTCACTAAAATTTGATGTCCCAATTTTTTTATTTAACAGCAGAGAGAATGAATTGCTGTCTTCCCGATAAAGTTGAAAGTCCCCGAAACGCAAAACTTAAAATTTTTTATATATATAATATATTAAATAATCTTAATAGATTTAAATCAATATACTTTCTAATCCTCTTTTAATTTAATTATCTTTACCAGTAAAACTAATCCGTTATGCTTAGATATCATTATCGTCCTATTTTATATTATTATCAGATTATAATAAAAATAATATTATATTTAAATAATATTTATTTACTAAATTAATTAAATAATTTAATTAGAAAAATATTTATTAGAGGATAAAATAGAGTTATATTATTTCATTTTATAGCTATAAAATTTAAAAAAATTTAGGATTTTAAATATTTCATTTAGTTTGCTTATTTTTTTAAGTTTTTTGTTTATTTAGCATATAATGGTAAAAATAAGCGGGATTTATTCACCGCTTAGAAGCGTAAGAGGGATAAAATTTGGTTTAAATTAAACCTAAGACTAATAACTTGATTTTCAATTGCTTAGGTGGTTGAATTACAGGTAGCCATTAAGTTTATTTTAGACTGGTTTTCATTTCCCACTTGGGAACAATTGAAATTTGTAGGCCAAATTCTTAAGTAAATAATGGTAATATTTATAAAATTACACCGAAGAAATAATAGACCTCTCCAATAAAACCAAATAACTCTAAATAAAAGAGTGGCCAACGATCTCTACCTTCTTGAGTTGGAGAATTAAAATTTAGAAAAGACTGTTATTGAGTTTTATCAACGAACTTAAAAACTAGCTAATATTACGGAAATTCTAAAATCTATACACTCTATAAACTCTATACTACGATAGAATTTAGCTATAAACTCGTCTCTGTAGCAAATTCAAAGAAGAATTTCATAATCAGAATAGATCTTAAAGGAAATTTAAAATTCCAGAAAATCTAAATCAGAAAAAATATAATAAATAGTGATTCAATGGATATAGAACAATAATCACCATCATAAGAGATTTCTATAAGAGAGTAATGGTATGTTGGTACTAAAATGACCAGTGCATAAAGTACGAAAAGCTACAAATTTAAATAAAATGAATAAAGAATAATAGAAAATTATTAGAAATATATATTTAGTATTTCTTCTTCTTGTCAATTACCTTTATCAGCATTGGATCGCCTCTTTGCTCATTAAGTTTCATTTAAAATTGCCGCTTCTCTTCTATTTCTCCAAGCTTGTTGCCCAGCTCCGTCTGTTTCTATTGCTAATTTTAGGATTAGCAATTCTGACTAGAGTATTTTTATTTCAATTGTTTTTTGCTTTATTAAATATTAATTTCTATAATTTTATTCTATTATATTTTTATTAAAATTTTATTATATTTTATAACTTATAATAGTCAATTTTATTCAATTAGACTTTTATTTCTAGATTTTTTTAATTTTTTAATTTTTAAACAAATACAATTAATTATTATAATCTTTATCAAATCTTTTAGCTTTTTTAACTTTTGATTATTTTTTATTTTCTTTTCTGGTGTTAGTTTCTTATATTTTATGAAAGGTTCTAATAAAGAAATTTTAGTTGTATTAACTTTTTATATACACTGTGCAAATAATACTTTTATTTATATTTTTTAATAAAGAGTATCGTGTTATTGAGTTGCTAAGCGCTCTATAATCTTAGTTTTTTAGAATATTTTTGGAAATTGTATAGTATATAGTATTGTTTACTATTATGACTTGTGTTTGATTTTAATTTTTCCCAATTTTAATTTTTACTAAAAATAAAAGTTTTAAAATTATTCCGCTGTTTATTAAGAAAGGAATGCCTTTAGTAGAAAAAATTAAAAATACTAGTAAAATTTAATATTATAAGAAAACGTTTAAGTTCTCTACATTAATAGATAAATCAAATAAAAAGTAATACTTTTAAGATAGCTTTAAAGAATTAATACAATATTAAAAAAATTAAATCAAAAAAAGGTATATTTTACTAAAGTAACTAAATGCTTATAAAATTAAAATAATTATAAATTTAAAATTACTTTAAATTTTGATAATAGCAAAATTTATAAATATGTTGAAGAGTTTAAAATCTGGTTTATGAATTGAATTTTTATCTTTATAAATCTTAAAATATTCTAAGAAAAACTATAAAATAATAAGAGAATTTTTAACTTTAGTTAGGAAAAAAGGTGAAGTAAGTAAAAAGTGTGAGTGAAGGTGATATAGCAACAAAGAATTAATTTTGAAATAAATATATTTATTTGCTTCATAATATGCATTGATTTAAAAATCTAATTTAAATCGCATAATTTCAAAGTTTTATATTTACAATAATTAAAATTAAGATTGTTTATCTATAAATTTTTACTTCTTTCTTATTAAAATTAGTACAAAGAAATTTGAAATAACTCATATATAATTATTAATTTTCAAAATAAATAAAATTATTTTCTAAATTCTTCCTTTTAATTAAATTTAAAGCTTATTAAAGCTAATTGACTTAATACTAAACATTTGGAATAATTTTTTAGTAATATTATTAATTAAAAATGATTTAAGATATTTTTCTAAAAATAGTACTTATCATAATTCTTTAAGAAACTATAAAAAGCATTCTATTTATGCCTTTTCAGCTATTGTCATAATCATTTCATTGAATTTAGTTAATTTGCTTTTTTCTTATCCTTGTATTTATGAGATTTTTAGTACTACTAATTACTGTATAAAAAATAGAAATTTACTCTTTGATCATTTATAAAACTGAAAAAAAGTTTAAATTAAAGTAAATTTTATTAATTAAGATATTTTTTTATTTAAGCATGATTGTACTTGTGAAAATGCTAAATAATTTTATCAATGAATTATAGATGAAAATTTTGTTTATATTTATCAAGCTATTCATAATTTATTTTTAAAACTTAATTAACATTTTATGGAAGTTATTTAAGAATATATTAAAAAATAAATCTACTAATTTTATATTTACAGTTATAAATTTATGTTACTAAGCTTAGATAAAAGATTAATACATTTTCATCTGGAATGTGTGTATCAAAATTTTATGATTATCATATAGATTTTATTGTAAGATATTATTTATAAAATTTGTTTTCCTGCATTTCTACAATTAAGTAGTTAGGATGTAATGGCTTTTTATACAGACCCTCATATAGTAATTTTGGCAGACTTTCATTTAAAAAGATAAATTTTATTATAAGATATCTTTTATTTGATGTTAATAAAAATTCATGCATTAGAGAATATTTAATTGTATCTTTAATCTCAAAATTAAGCTAACTATTAAGTTTAGTATCATAAAACTTAAATAGAAAATTAAACTTCAATAGCTTGATTAAAAAATGATAAAAACTAACTAAAAGATTACCACAAATAATATACTTTCTATTAATTATATTTATTAAGCTACTTACTTAATTTATATCTATAAATGTGCTATTTATTATAAATATAGTTATTTATTTATTTAATTTTAATATAAAAGTAAAATATTTCATCTCAATCTAAAAATAATACTTTCTATATCTCCATCAAATTCGTATGGTCCTCCAATCTCTTCGTCCTACACCTTAATAATTAAATTTTTGAATTTAGAATTTATTTTTGTTAAATGCGCTTTTAACTTCTAGGAAGAATAAAGAATTCTTAACTTTTTTAAATTCTTATAAATAGGATAAGGATTTTAATTTTCATCTAAAATTGGAAAGGCATATTTTCTTATTTCATTCACTGTGTATAGATATAATTTTTCTAAATGTTCACAATTTTGAATTATTTAAGCAATGTTTAAATCAGATAAATCAATATCTCTAAGTTTTAATATTTTAATATTTTAAAGCTTAATTAATTCTTCAATATAATCTTAGTCAAAGTATAATAAACTTCCTAAAGCTAAAGAATATAATTTTGTTTAGTTTTTTCTTATAGTTCTTATTGCTTTATGGCTAAAGTCAGTAATTTGAGCTAATTCTATTGAAGTTAAATTTTTACAATTCTTTAAAATAATTCTTAAAGTATCATCTTAAACTAAAGGTAAATTTATCATACTTAATTGTTCCAATTTTAAGCAATACTAATCAATTTACTAAACCGAAATGTCTCCAATTAATTCTAAATTTTTTAAATATAAGCATTTCAATTAAGGTGCCTTTTATAATAGCAGTAGTAGATTATCATCGTCAAAGTTTTAGCAGTTATTTATATTTACTTATAAGAGCGTAACATTATTCTATAATATAAAGCGATTAAATGACTCTATTTAAAAGATTCCACTTAAGATTAAGTCTTATAAATTAAAATTTTTAATCTAATTAAGGATCAGATCATCACTTTCTTTTATTTATAAGTCAAATTTTTTGAGCATAGGGCAGTACTAAATATATTGAGTGAAATTCTCATTCTGATTTATAACTATTTCTTAAACAAGTTTTCCTTTAGTGCTTAAATAGTCAATAATATATCTCATTTTTATAAATTTACTTTTTAATTTTAAAACTTTCAAATTAAAATTTTCGCAAAAGTTTAATAAAAAGATGCCTGTAAAAGCTTTAAATTTTTTATCTTTTTCATAATGTATAATTTCAAGATTTTCCAAATTAGGACAGAATTTTAGAAAATATAAGTCATCATCTTTAAACAATCCTTTAAGAACTATTTTCTAAAGACCACATAGAGGAAATTAATCATAAATAATGAAAGTTTTATTGTATGTGTACAAATAAAGCTCTTTAAATATCTTGCTCCTTCAATCTTTCTATAACAAACTTTATCTGTTTAAAATGCTAAAACCTAATAAAATTTAAATACAGTTAAGGAAGCTCTAAGATAATCTTTTAGAATTTATTATAAGTTTATAGACATCAGAAAATGCAATTTGCTTTAATTGTCACTTACAATAGTTTGTAAAAGATTAAAGTTAATGCGGTTTAAATTAAAAATCAATTTTTTAGATAAAGAATTAGAAATTCATAAAAAATTTGTTAATTTTCTAAAGCTAGCATAAATCCTCAATATTGAAAAATAATGAAATATTTTACGATATTTATTTTTTACTAAAATAAAAAACGAAACTACTAGTTTCAAAACTAGTAAAAGGATGGTAAGAAAAAGATTTAAAAGAACTTTAAAGACTCTTACTTCCCAAAAAATCATCCAAAAATAAATATTATTGAATCGTCTTTAACTAAAATCTAACAAAATTACAAATAATCTAGACTTAATTAGAATATTTGAAAAATCCAAAGTCAAAAATAAAATCATTCTACCAAAAACAATCAAAAACAACTCCATAAAAAGAAAATAAAATACCTTTACCTTATCTCTTACCAGATACTCATTATCCTTCATATTTATCTCCATTTAAATAATTAAATATTCCAAAACCCTATTTATAATCATCTTATCATTGTCCATCGTATATTTCACCACTTGAATAATAAAGTTTACCTTATCCTTATTTTTTACCATTTTCTCATTATCCTTCATATTTATCTCCATTTGGATACTTAAATATTCCAAAACCATATTTTAAATCATCTTATCATTGTCCATCATATATTTCACCATTTGAATAATAAAGTTTACCATATCCTTATTTTTTTCCATTTTCTCAACATCCTTAATATTTATCTCCATTTGGATACTTAAAAACTCCTTATCCAGTGAATGGTAAATCGTTGCCTCATTATCCTTCATATTTATCTCCATTTGAATAATTAAATATTCCAAAACCATATTTTAAATCATCTTATCATTGTCCATCATATATTTCACCATTTGAATAATAAAGTTTACCATATCCTTATTTTTTTCCATTTTCTCAACATCCTTAATATTTATCTCCATTTGGATACTTAAAAACTCCTTATCCAGTGAATGGTAAATCGTTGCCTCATATTCCATCATATTTATCTCCATTTGGATACTTAAATATTCCAAAACCCTATTTATAATCATCTTATCATTGTCCATCATATATTTCACCATTTGAATAATAAAGTTTACCATATCCTTATTTTTTTCCATTTTCTCAACATCCTTAATATTTATCTCCATTTGGATACTTAAAAACTCCTTATCCAGTGAATGGTAAATCGTTGCCTCATTATCCTTCATATTTATCTCCATTTGAATAATTAAATATTCCAAAACCATATTTTAAATCATCTTATCATTGTCCATCATATATTTCACCATTTGAATAATAAAGTTTACCATATCCTTATTTTTTTCCATTTTCTCATTATCCTTCATATTTATCTCCATTTGAATAATTAAATATTCCAAAACCATATTTTAAATCATCTTATCATAGTCCATCATATATTTCACCACTTGAATAATAAAGTTTACCATATCCTTATTTTTTTCCTTTTTCTCAACGTCCTTCATATTTATCTCCATTTGAATAATTAAATATTCCAAAACCATATTTTAAATCATCTTATCATAGTCCATCATATATTTCACCACTTGAATAGTAAAGTTTACCATATCCTTATTTTTTTCCTTTTTCTCAACGTCCTTCATATTTATCTCCATTTGAATAATTAAATATTCCAAAACCATATTTTAAATCATCTTATCATTGTCCATCATATATTTCACCACTTGAATAATAAAGTTTACCATATCCTTATTTTTTTCCATTTTCTCAATATCCTTCATTCTTATCTCCATTTAAATAATTAAATATTCCAAAACCATATTTTAAATCATCTTATCATAGTCCATCATATATTTCACCACTTGAATAAATAAATTTACCTTATCCTTATTTTTTTCCATTTTCTCAACGTCCTTCATATTTATCTCCATTTGAATAATTAAATATTCCAAAACCATATTTTAAATCATCTTATCATAGTCCATCATATATTTCACCACTTGAATAATAAAGTTTACCATATCCTTATTTTTTTCCATTTTCTCATTATCCTTCATATTTATCTCCATTTGAATAATTAAATATTCCAAAACCATATTTTAAATCATCTTATCATAGTCCATCATATATTTCACCACTTGAATAATAAAGTTTACCATATCCTTATTTTTTTCCTTTTTCTCAACGTCCTTCATATTTATCTCCATTTGAATAATTAAATATTCCAAAACCATATTTTAAATCATCTTATCATAGTCCATCATATATTTCACCACTTGAATAGTAAAGTTTACCATATCCTTATTTTTTTCCTTTTTCTCAACGTCCTTCATATTTATCTCCATTTGAATAATTAAATATTCCAAAACCATATTTTAAATCATCTTATCATTGTCCATCATATATTTCACCACTTGAATAATAAAGTTTACCATATCCTTATTTTTTTCCATTTTCTCAATATCCTTCATATTTATCTCCATTTAAATAATTAAATATTCCAAAACCATATTTTAAATCATCTTATCATAGTCCATCATATATTTCACCACTTGAATAAATAAATTTACCTTATCCTTATTTTTTTCCATTTTCTCAACGTCCTTCATATTTATCTCCATTTGAATAATTAAATATTCCAAAACCATATTTTAAATCATCTTATCATTGTCCATCATATATTTCACCACTTGAATAGTAAATCATATATTTCACCACTTGAATAATAAAGTTTACCATATCCTTATTTTTTTCCATTTTCTCAATATCCTTCATATTTATCTCCATTTAAATAATTAAATATTCCAAAACCATATTTTAAATCATCTTATCATAGTCCATCATATATTTCACCACTTGAATAATAAAGTTTACCTTATCCTTATTTTTTTCCATTTTCTCATTATCCTTCATATTTATCTCCATTTGAATAATTAAATATTCCAAAACCATATTTTAAATCATCTTATCATAGTCCATCATATATTTCACCACTTGAATAATAAAGTTTACCATATCCTTATTTTTTTCCATTTTCTCAACATCCTTCATATTTATCTCCATTTGAATAATTAAATATTCCAAAACCATATTTTAAATCATCTTATCATTGTCCATCATATATTTCACCACTTGAATAATAAAGTTTACCATATCCTTATTTTTTTCCATTTTCTCAATATCCTTCATATTTATCTCCATTTAAATAATTAAATATTCCAAAACCATATTTTAAATCATCTTATCATAGTCCATCATATATTTCACCACTTGAATAAATAAATTTACCTTATCCTTATTTTTTTCCATTTTCTCATTACGTCCTTCATATTTATCTCCATTTGAATAATTAAATATTCCAAAACCATATTTTAAATCATCTTATCATAGTCCATCATATATTTCACCACTTGAATAATAAAGTTTACCATATCCTTATTTTTTTCCATTTTCTCATTATCCTTCATATTTATCTCCATTTGAATAATTAAATATTCCAAAACCATATTTTAAATCATCTTATCATTGTCCATCATATATTTCACCACTTGAATAGTAAAGTTTACCATATCCTTATTTTTTTCCTTTTTCTCAACGTCCTTCATATTTATCTCCATTTGAATAATTAAATATTCCAAAACCATATTTTAAATCATCTTATCATTGTCCATCATATATTTCACCACTTGAATAATAAAGTTTACCATATCCTTATTTTTTTCCATTTTCTCAATATCCTTCATATTTATCTCCATTTCCTTAATATCCTTCATAATATCTCCAAAACAGTATTTTAAATCATCTTATCATAGTCCATCATATATATTTCACCACTTGAATAAATAAAGTTTACCTTATCCTTATTTTTTTCCATTTTCTCAACATCCTTCATATTTATCTCCATTTGAATAATTAAATATTCCAAAACCATATTTTAAATCATCTTATCATTGTCCATCATATATTTCACCACTTGAATAATAAAGTTTACCATATCCTTATTTTTTTCCATTTTCTCAACATCCTTCATATTTATCTCCATTTGAATAATTAAATATTCCAAAACCATATTTTAAATCATCTTATCATAGTCCATCATATATTTCACCACTTGAATAGTAAAGTTTACCATATCCTTATTTTTTTCCTTTTTCTCAACGTCCTTCATATTTATCTCCATTTGGATACTTATAAACACCATTTCCTTTGACTTGTAAACTTTATCTATCTTCTATTCTTTTAATTTACTGTCTACGTCATGTATTCATATCTTTTTATAATCAAATTATATATAATTTAATAATATATTTTTTTATTCAACTAGTGTATAATATTTAATTATTCTTTAATGATTTTTCATTTAAATATAAATTTTTATCTATTAAAAAAAAAATGGAACAATCTTTTCGCCTTCAAAGACTTAACTAGAAACGCACAAAGTTAAATGGCGAAGCAATTATTTAAATAACAACAACTAGAAGAGAAATCGAGCTCCTCATCAGAAGGTAAAATTATGATAGGAACAGCTCAGAAGAATTCAGGTAAGATTGGAGAGAATTCAAACTTTTTTTATAGCTTGATTAAATTAAAAATAAAATTTCTGAGTATCAAGAAATAATTTGCAACCAAGGAGAAAAAATCAGAGAATTAATGAACTTCATAGATGATCAAAATAATGGTTTGTTAATAATTATACGTCAGTTAATCCAGTATAATTTAGTAACGGAATAATAATTATACTAATAGTCTCAAAAGAACCTTAAACAAAATCAAGACAGAAGCACATATTCTCACAACGTCTTCTTCAACTTATCGCTCTTCTTAATAAAAATAACCAGAACTGTCTAAAAATTAGAAGAACTTATAAAAATGCTAATTCCTACAAATTAAAATAAAGCAGATTTGTTCCATCAAAGGACAAGTAAGAACTGAGACAAAAATTCAGAACAGAAAGGTTAACACAGCTTTCAACGCCTCCATTGAATACTGAAAAAAGAGACCACTCAACTGAATCGCTAAAAATAATAACAAAGAAATAAAAAAACGAAGAAGGTAAGTATGATAATTCAATATAGATCCTATAGCCTTTGATTTGGACAATATTGAAATAGAACAAATGGACTCTTAGTGGATGAAGCAGCTGATTTATCAACTTAGTAAAAACATAAATAAACTCGAAGAAGAATTAAACTCCCAGAAGGAAGAGATGTTTATAATAAGTCAGGATTTGATAATCATGAAGATAATGATGAAGTCCATACGGTAGACTGAAGAGTTAAAGCTTGAGTTTATGAGCTAATGGCAAGTTTGAGAATGATATTTGAATAATACAAGAGCAAGACGATAAAAACTGAGTAAATTAAATTTGAGACTCCAATTAATTGCAGAAAACCTGTAGAAGCTTTCATAAGGAACTCCAATGGAAATATAAAAACAAGAAAGGACATTTCCTAATACAAGAAAAAGATGCTTTATTTGCAACAGCAATTGAAATTTATGGAGGAAATGTCCCCAATTGAAATAAATAAGAATGAATATCTGAAGAAATGTTAATTAATACCAACTGAAATAACGAGCGACGGATTTATCCTCATCGGGAAATGAGAAAATCTGGAAAAAAATAAATTCTCAACTCAGATTATATAAAAGATAGAAGTCAAGGAAAAAGTGCAATGAAAGGACAGAAAATGCAAGAACGGAGATATTATGCATTTAATACTTCAATAAAGATGGAAGGCGAACAGTTATTTTATGAATTAATAATGATTTAAAAATTTTTAATAAATATCATTAAAAATTATTTAAAATAAATAAGTAAAATAAAAAATAAATATTTTTTACTTTATTCACTCAAATAATGTTTTGATTGTAATATAAATTAATTAAAAATTAGTAGTTTTTTTGATAAATTTTTACTTTTTTTAATTTTAATTTGATTTAAACAATTTCAATAGCACTTTAATATCTTATTTTTGATAAGAAAGATCTTCTTTATTATAATCATAATTAAAATTTTATTTAATATAGGTATGATAATTAAAATTATTCTAAAGTTAAAATAAATTAAAACTTTTATTTTTTTTAATATCAATTTAATTAAAAAACGGAATTCATCAAATAAAATTTTACATTTATACAAGTATTTATTTTACTGTTTAAATAATTTTTTTCTTAATTAAATAGATAAAAATAGTTTCGCGGTAGTTCATGACCGCTGTTCAAAGAAGTTTATAAATTTGTGAGAAGGTCGCTTTTGAATATCAAAAAGTTTTCTTCTTTAAGGTCCTATTTAATATGATCACAGAAGTTATTAATTTTCTTTTCTTCTATAGATTTATCTTTCTTGATTGCAATAAAGTTGTTCTCTTTTTCTTTTTTCCTAGATTCAATACTGTTTTTAAATTTTAAGAATTTTCAGCTATTTCTATATAAATGTAATTATCTACTACAGTAGTAGAAAAGTTTATTTTTCCTTATTTTAATTTTTCACTATTATTATTCATTGTATTCTTTTTCTATTTCCATGCTTTTAAGTTGGAAGTTAAGGTTTTAACTTTGAAGAATGTTTTCAAGCTGTTAATTTTGGTCCTATATCCTTTAGACTTGAGAATTTGTTTGGTTCAGTAGTTCATGTTGATAATTTCAGAGTGTGCTGATTTCTCTTTTCTGGTTGTTCAGTCTTAGGTCAGTAGAATCTTAGAGTCCTCCAGTCACTAATTCTTTAGCTTGGCTTTCTCCTTTCGAAGCTTTTAAACCTCTTCTTGGAGGTTAAGCACCACCTTTATAAGCTGTTCATAGCTTATCTATTGTTAGATGTTAAATTCTGATACTTCTTGCTGTATAGTTTCTTAAAAATCTTATTAAATTTTAGTTTCTTATTTTGAAGGAGACCTCATTCTTTTTCTTGGCTTTATTAATTTCTATTTGTTCCTTTCTGATTCTTTTTTATTTTTACCAATCTAATTTATTTAATAAAAAGCTTGGGCTTCACTTTTTTGATAATTAATATTTAATTATAGTTTTTTATTTAGAAAGTTAAATTAAATTGGGAAAAGTAATTATACAATTAAATTGTCTAAAACTTTAAAGCCAGGAAATATCCCATAAGCGAAAAACTGAGCGAGACTATTAGCGGGAGTCAAGAAGGATAAGAATGAAGGCATAGAATAGCATTAATGTTGAAAGATGCTACATACTAGAATCTCTTAGGGTGACTCTATGCTTGCATCCTACATCACTATAGAAGAAAAACTCAAAAAGGGAATGCAGCTCTAGGAAGACTTCAATGAAGAATCTTTGTAAATAAAAAAAAATTATTAAAAGAGCTAGGAGCTCTATAATCTGTGTATTTTTTACTTAAAATTATTAAAAAAAAGACTGAAAAATAGCATAATTTTTAATTATGAGATCAGTAATTTTAAGTAGAATTAAAGAATTTATTAGTATGTAATATAAAAATCTGATTTATTAAATGTATTAGATAGATCAATGAAGGATAATAATCTATCTGAAGCTAAAAATAAAATATTATATAGCTTTATAATAATTAATTTATTTTTTATTTAAAGTACTAAATTTAAATAAAGATAAATAAAATTAATTTAAAAATTTTCTATTATTTATTAAATTCAAATATTTTAGTTATATACTAAAATTTTAAAATAATTATATGTTAGATCAATAAGTTTTATAGTAACATAAATAGATATATCAATAAAGTTTAAAGTGATGTAATAAATTTAATATTTAATTAGTTTTGAATTGATAGTGATAATAAATCCAAAATATCAAAATTTTTAATAAAATGCTTAAAAATTAATGGATGTATAGTATCTAACTAAAGAACAAATTTTATTTTAAAAACTTTTATATAAATAAAATTTTATGATTTTTCTATTTATTGGAAATTCATAAATCAAGTTTTAAAATAAAATTTAAAAAAATGTTTAGATTGAATACTAAAATCATTTTTTTAAGAAAGTAAAAGGTTAAAAATAACAAGATAAAAAGATAAGCATATAAAATCAAGAGAAAAATAGGAAACTGGATTTTTAATTTATTTAAATAATTAGAAAATACTTATAATATTAAGAATAATTTAAAAATAAAAATTTATAATTATTTTTGTTTTTTTATATTTAAATTTTTCGCATTTTGTTTAGAATTATTAGAATTATATATTCTATAATGAATATTAAAATATGTTGATTCATTTTTTAAATCAAATTTAAAGCAAAAATTTTTTTGATTATTTATGCTATTTTTTAATTTTATTATTTAAATGTTTAATATATTCAACTTAGGTTTAGTTGAAATCCATCTAAAATTTATTTTTATAAAAAATATTTGATCTTATTTTTTCGAATTTTATTTTCGTTTATCTCTATTAGAAACTAGAAATTTCCCTTTATATTTAAATATATTTTAAAATATAGTTTATTTTTGAGATTAAAAATTTTAAGAATAAAAAATTATTCTCCTTAATGCAAACTATTTAAGAAAAGTAATTGTATTTAATATATAATATAAATTTGTTAAATATTTAAATAGTGAAAAATTATAATAATTTAATTTATGTAATATAATTCTATTTAAATTTTTGTAATTAATAATTTTTCTTAAATTTAAAATTAATATTCTTATCTTTTAATTCTAATTTAATATTAAAGTTTAACCACGCCATCAAATTTTTAACTTTTTTAAAATAAGTATTTTATCATTAAAATTTATTTAATATTTTTAACGAGATATTTCATTTTTATTATTATTATTCCTTTATAATATCTTATTAAAATATAAAATTTTGCTATATTGAAATATTTTTTTTAAAATTCTAGCTAAATTTATTTCTTATTAAAAATATTCTTAGTATAAAAATAGTTTTTTTTTAACTATACATAATTAGTATATTGACAAATTTATTTTTTTAATTTTTTAATTTAAATAGATTTTAGTTTCAAAATTATTAATAACTTATAAATAATTTCTATAATTTTCTTAATTATAATGTTTAATTATAATTTTATTAGTAAATTAATAAATTTCTTTAATTATATTAAAAGGTTGATTTACTGCTTCTATTAAACTTTTTTATTCTGTATGGTTTATTATTAATTAACTTAAATTAACTTTAACATTCAGTAATTTTTAAAATCTTATTTGAAGAATCGAATTATATTAATTAGAAAAATATTAATATTATTTTTTATACTTCTATTATATATTTAAAATTTTAATTATAAAATTTATTCCTTTTTTAGTTATTTTAAAATAATTTATTGCATTTAAATAAACTTATTTATCATCTATTATATGAACTTTCTTTATCTTAATTATAATTTTTATTCTATTTATTTGCAAATTTATAATTTACAGAGTTAATTATTCGAACTTAATAATATAGTCATATTTTTTTAATTATTATAAAGACTTTTTTTAAAGTTATTTTGTAAATTAAGTAAAATTGAAATTTTAAGTTACGCTAATAATTAGCTAGTTAAAAAATGATTTTGCTATTTATTTTTTATAATTTATTTTTCATTATTATTTTATTATTTGCTAGTCTTTAAGTTAATTAATTTTTGCACTTAGCTTATTTAATTTTTTTTATTTTTAGTAGTTTCCTATTTACTTAAAAATTTCCACTAAGAGGTTATTTTAATTAATTAATATATGTTTTGTTAACATATTTGGGATTTATAAATTTTAAAAAATTTTGGATAATTTATATAGAAATAATAGCTATTAGGTTGTTTAAATTTGAGAGAAATAATAATTTAAAAATTCATAGTGCATAAATAATATTGATGCTTATTATAATAAAAGAAACTAAACTATCTTAAACATAAACTATTAAAAGCAGATATAGTAGCTTTCAGAAATCAGACACGAAAAGCTTAAGTTATTAATTTGAAGGAATATTAGAACCTTGTGCTAAGCATTGATGAAGATTAAACGAGATAATAACTATTTAAAAAAGAAATTAGCTGAAAAATGAAATGTAAGTGGTAAATAGGCAAGTTAAATAAATAAAATAGAGATTTAATCATTTACCTTATATATATAATCAATAGTAAAATAATATTAAATCAATATAGACCCTATGGATATTGAGAAAGATTAAAAGCTTTCTTGCATCTGTAACCAGAGAAATATATTAAGATTTCGATTCGAAAAGAAGAAAAAATTCTGAAAATAAATTGTTGATAGTTAAATAAAAAGTAAAAAAAGAGGGAACAAATTTTCTAGAAAATGAGAAAAATATGATGATTGAAAAGAGTAAATTTATAGAAGAAAAGTACATAAAGGAAAGAAATTAAATGAAGCAAAGCAGAAACAAATATCGTAGTATCGAAGAAAATATAAAAAGAATTAAAAGATAATTAGTACTAAAAGAATAAGAAGGGATCGGAGTTGGAAGTCCAAAATTTTAAGCTTTTATCTTATTTAATATTTTCATAACTTCATAAATTCAAGAGTAATGACAATGTTAAAAACTCTTAAAGTTTAATTTTCTTATACTTATAAATAAACTTACATAATACAACTTTTATTTAATTTTTAATTATTTGTATTAATTAATAAAATTCTTGAAATAATTACGCAGATATTAAGTTAATACTATTTTAGATAATTATGCAAATTAAAAAAATTAAGTTGCATAAGAAAAATAAGGAATTTTTTGCTTAATGCCGTAGCTTTGAAAAATAATGATAATAGATTAGCCTGATTCCTCCTTTAATGGAATCATTAACATTTTATTTAAGTCTAAATTTATTGCCATTTATGAAATCTTCCTTATTGCTTTTGAAATTGTTGATAACATTCTTCTCTTTTGAAGTCAGTAAGTACAAACCACAATATCCTCACAAAATATGTTTGAGGATAGATCTTTTCCGACTAATCTTTAAGTAATGCCAAGCCACCATCGATTCTGTAATCCAATGTAGATACTACTAAAGATTAAACTCCAATCATCCTTAATCAAATCCTTATCTACCAGAATAATCAAATAGGGGCATCACTTCGCGAAATAATCCGAAGGGCGCAATTTGCCAAAATAACAACTAGGAGTTTGGCTCCTTTTATCATTCTCCCTCAGTGCAATATTTTATTATATATAGTTACTCTAATTATAAATGATTAATAATTCTAGAAACAATTTAAACTTTAAATGTTTTAATTTTTCTATTTCAAATATTAATGCTTTTTAATTTTTATTATGTTTATTGTAAAAACTATAAAAAATGATTTAAATCTTTAAAATTAATCAAGTTATATTTTATTTTAAATAGAGGAGTTTAGTCTTATTATATATAAACAAATAGGGAGGAACAATCCTCCAATTGACAGTGACATAAGATCTGGTGTCAGGAAGTATCCATGGGCGAAGAATCGAACAAGAATCTTGTAGGAGCCAAGAGAGAAGACAAAGATTAAAGAAGCATCAAGTAATATTATTGATGAAAGATGCCGGAACTAAGATCTCTTTTGAAGCATTCAATCACGCCCTATAGAAGACGAAATTCACAAAAGATGCTAGCACTGTGGAAAGCTTCAGAAAAAATTTTTAAACTTTAAAAATCTTTATTACAGAACTGCGCGCCATTGAGATACTACGCGCTCTATAATCTTATTTATTAATTAATTAAATTATTTTATATTATAATTTAATTATAATTTCTTTAAAATAAATCAATTAAATATTTACGAAACAGTTTTCTTTTTACAGTTTCATTATAACACCCTAAAATGCTTAGTATCTTAACTTTAAAAAATTAAAGCACTAATATTAAAAAGCAACTTTCATTATAACAAATTTAAATAATTTTTATTATACTAGCATCTTATTACTTTTTTGTTTACCTAACATAGTCAATTTTTCAGTTCCTTACTTATTTATCTATAAAATAATTTATCATTTTAGTTACTAGAATAAATTCTCAAAAATATAATTCAGTTTCTCTTATTTTATCAAAACTGATTATACTAAGCATGAATAAGAAATTAAAAATGTTTATAGTTTATTTAGACTGAGATAAGCAATTTTATATTATTTATCTTATAAATATCATTCATAAAGTAGCTACATATTAGCTTAATCTTTATAAGTATATAATACATTTCTAATAAGCTAAAATTTAACTTATCAGATTAAAAAATATCAGTAACTTTCTCTAAAATAGTTAGACTGAAATTGTTATATCAAAGGTTAAAGCTTTTCTAAAAAAAGTGATATAAGAGATTTATAGTTAGCTCAAAAAATTACCTTTCTAATGTAATTTCAGTATAAAAGCATAATGCTATAAGATTATACCTAATTATTTAGATTTATTAGGCTTCCTTATGTTATTTTTAGCCATTTTTAGGTTAAGCCTTTTTTATTTTATCTTATAAATAAATAATTATCAGTTATGTTAGCTAATTCCACTAGCCTGCAAGGAGAAGAATAAGTTGATAAATTTGGAAAAGGAAAGAAACAACTTGAAAAAATAATGCAAGAGTGCTAAAATTTTGCATATAAACTATGAAATTTACAGGGTTATTTGTAGTCGCTGTTATAATATTTACATATAAGTCACATTAAACTTAGCTTAACTTGATAAAACGTCTAGGTCTGATATAGAGGATTTAAATGAAAAAACGATTAGAATTTTAAGCATTGTTTAATAAATTAAGGAAAGAGAACTATTAGCTAAAATATTAGAGCCTAGATCAGATTACTACTTAGTTAAATAAGCTTAGTGAGACTTAGATGTATTAGACAGGAATTTAAAAATTACTTCTATGGAATAAGATTATAAGCAAAGCCTAGAAGTAATGAAGGAGTAATGCTAGACAATGTAGTAAATGGATAATTTTCAATCTTCGTTATTTTAGCCCTTAGCATATTTTAATAAAGATCTAGCTAAATTAACAAAATTTTTTGAAGTTTCTGAAAATGAATAGATGGTTCTATAAAAGCTTGCAACTATTTATAGCCATAAATTTGAAGAAGTGAAAGGACAATATACTTCTAGAAAGCCAGGAATAATTTATGTTCTAAAAGAGGAGTATAAAGAAGAAATATAAAATACCTAATTACAAAATTATAACTTCTAGATGATATTCCAGCCTCATTAGGGTAGTTAATAAGATTAATAACTGTAACAATAACAATTTTCAAATTAATAAGTAGCCCCTTATATAGTCTCAGGATAATCTTATATATGGTAATCAATAGTTCTAAAACATTATTGAGATCAATTAGAAAATCCTTTAAATAATTACAATTAGAATAAAACTTAAGAACCAAATACAAGTATATTTAACTAATATTCAATACAATAATTTCAGCCACTAATTCAATAAAACAAATAAGAATAAAATAATAAATAAGATGACACTAAAGAGTAGTTAAAAAGTTAAGAATGGGAAATTAAAAAAATAGAGTATGAAAATTATATCGCTTAATTAAAAGATAATATATAAAGCTAAGAAAAAGAAAACTATAAACTTACTTAACTATACCAATAATTATTGGAATAAAAAGAAAGAAGTGAAAAATATAAAGTAAGTTAATTATACAGGGAAAAGTTGAATGCCTTTAAGATAATAATTAGTTTTGGAAAGGATAAAAAGTAGATATAGAGTTGTAATTTTATTATATAGTAAAATTTATAATAAGAGCGAGACTTCATGGAAAGAACGTGTTAGCTTATTTTGAAAAGAACCAAATAAAGACTTTGTTATTAGTTAGATATTAGAACGAAATGAAGATACCATATTGAAAAATACCTTTCGATTTCTAAGATTATTGAGTTAAAATTGTTTAAACTTTTATACTTAGAAAGAATGTAGAAATAGATATATCGTAAGAATTGTGTTATGACTTTGCATACAAAACCTTTCCTTTAAGCTTCTATTAAGCAAATAAGGGAAGAATAAAAACATTCTACAAATGAAAAAGTTTTTATAAAATGAGAAGTAACAAATACTGGAGTAGAAAAATGACCTTAAAATACTATATTTTAAAGCTTAGATAATTTTTCGAAAAATGTGTAAGTTGGAGAAGTATTATCCTAAGAAAGTAAGATAATCTATGCTAAATTACTATAGAAAACGCCCCATCAAAATATACACATGAATGAAAACTCAGTGCGTGATAAATATAATTTAGGGATATTTTTGCTACTCTTATTAGGCTTTAAGTTCTATAATGGAATTTGAAGAATCTATTGAAAGTGAAAATTATATAAAATAAGTTTAAAAAGTTTCAACTTAAAATTAATATCAAATTTCAGAAGAAACTGATATAAAATAAATAAATTTACTTATTCAAGAAAAAAATAACATCTATGAAGATCAAGATTATATTTAAAAGGAAGATCTTGAGAAAAATTAGAATAATGGAATCATAAAAAGATAATATGGTATCGCAGATGCTTTAAGTGCTCTAATAAAGTATACCAAATATTTTAATAATTTTACTTAGAATTAAATTTAAAATGAATAATTAAATTAATGTTTTTTTAACTTATAAGTACTTAATAAAAATAAAATTATTAATTACTTGTGATAAAATATTTTATAAACATTCTAATATAAAAATTTGATTTAATAGTAATATTGTTAATTATTGTAATTATTCTATTTAAATAAAGTTTAAAGAATTGATAATTATCTTTTAAATTATTTTTTACTTCAAAAATTATTTTTAAACTTTAATAAAGCAGAGTTGTCATATTTCAATTAAAATTAGTTTAAATTTATTATGAATGAAAAAATATATCTACAGTAATTTTAAATAAAAATCATCTTTCAATTTATATTTAAGTAACTATAAGATCAAAATTTACAGTTTTTTCGGAATTAATAGAAATACAAATTTTTAATTTTAAAACTAAGAGCAATTAAAAATTATTCTAAATAGTCATTCATTATAATTTGAATCATTCATTGTAAAAATATAAATTTTTTCTTAATTTAATTAAAAATTTACTATCTAAATAAAGTAAAACTTTAATATATTTAATTTTTTAAAATTAAAATGTCAATATTATAATTTCTTACTAATAAAGTTTAATATAACCTTTACACTCAAGATAAAATATTTTTTAAACTTAAAAAGAAAAAAATAATTTTTATTTGACTTTAAATAATTAAAAATTGTTAATGAAACTTTTTCTATGATAATTAGTTCCTTATCTAAATAATACATTTAGCATTAAAGATATGTATTTAAAAAATTAAAATGGGAAAAGAATAATTTTTTCTTATGATTTTATATTTATATTCTTATTATTTTTCATTTTAAATTTTACTTAAAACTATCCTTTTTATTTATTATTTTTATTTTAATAAAAAATCTTTTAAATATATTTTTTAAATTATAAAAAGTTAAAAGGAGTTAATAGTTAAAAAGTTAGCTTTTAAATAATGTAATCTTGAAAA
Organism: Loxodes magnus; assembly: GCA_946699065.1. Taxonomy (NCBI): domain Eukaryota; phylum Ciliophora; class Karyorelictea; order Loxodida; family Loxodidae; genus Loxodes; species Loxodes magnus. Next base: position 49,271 of record CAMPDV010000876.1, read on the forward strand.
TTTCTTCTCTTGTACAAAAGATAGTGTAGAATTTCTTTAGTCTACCATCATTATTTATAAATTGGATTTTACAGCTGAGTCTATTCCTCTAAAAATTATTTACAAAAATTGCTAAATTTACTATTATAGCTTTTTTATCCTGTATATTAAGTCTGATTAAGTTGGTCATATTAAAAATAGAATTCTTGATATGCCTTTTTTATGAATTTTGCAAATATAGTTTCTTCATCAGTATCTGTTGTAAAAGTGTTAATTTTTAATATATAATAACTTATTCTTTTTTATGTCTTATTAAAAATTTTTGTTCTATGTTAATAGTACACATCATTATTATCATTCTTAGGTCTTTTAAATAGCTTCCTATTATAATCTCTGTTTTCCTAGAATTCATTTAATTTTAATATTAGAATATCAAAAAAAGTTAAAACATTTGTTGATCTCTTCTAATTTTGTCGCATTTGAAATTAGATCTTGCTGATAGCCTACTCTATATAAGTAAATTTAATTTTTTCCTCTTCGTCTATTTATATAGTATTGTATTTTTCTAATCTTTGTTTCCTTAATTATTATTATAGATTTGATATTCTTCATGTACAGATCTAAAAAACTCTTAAATTAGTTTTATTATTATTAATCTGATTCTTATTTGGCCTGAATGTTTAATAATACAAATAAATAGGGAGAAGCAACCCTCAATATGACATCAACTTAAGATATGGTACCAGGAAGTACCCAAGGGCGAAGAATCGAACAAGAATCTTGGCTGGAGCCAAGAGAGAAGACAAAGATTAAAGAAGCATCAAGTAATATTATTGATGAAAGATGCCGGAACTAAGATCTCTTTTGAAGCATTCAATCACGCCCTATAGAAGACGAAATTCACAAAAGATGCTAGCACTGTGGAAAGCTTCAGAAAAAATTTTTAAACTTTTAAAATCTTTATTACAGAACTGCGCGCCATTGAAGGGCTACGCACTCTAATCTTGATTATTTACACTTATTTTTTAAGATATTCGTAATAGATGTTTATTGTGTCTCAGACACCATTTTATATTATATAATATAATATTTAAAAATTTTAGTAAATTTATCTAATAAAAAAATATTTTAACTCTTATTCAAATATAATTTGAAAAGCTAAAATTCATATAAGTTATTAAAATTAGATTTTTTACAATCTATAAAAGAAGGTAAAATTATAATCAACTCAATCATAATATTTTTTAGTTATTTGATATATTAATATCAGTTTAGATTTCATAATCATTTAATCATTTTTTTATAAAAAATAACTTATAAACATTTTATATCTATTATGATAAATATCTTTCATCTAAGGAAATTTAGTAAATAAGTACATTTTTCACTGTTATTAAAAAACTTAAATAGTAATTGAAAATTTTATGTTCTTAAATTATAGAAAATTTGCTTAAAAAAATTAAAATATTATTAACTTAAAATGATAAGAAATCTACTGAAAATTATTTTGCATTTTTTTATAAATTTTTTGAGTTATTATATAATGATAAAAACGTTCGTAAGCTCAGTATTCAGCTATGGGACAGAAGTTATCCCATATTGTGAATAATTTGTAGGAAAATAAGTGATGGAACAATTAGAAATAATATAGAGAAGATCTTTACGAGCAATCATAGATGCCCCTTTCTAAGTGTAAAATGAGATGCTAGAATACGAGTTACAGTTTATGAAATTTAAACATTACCTATGGCAGAAAACGCTGAGATTAAGAGGCAGGCTAATAGGTAACTAAGGAAAAACAGTAGATGGATTAATGTTCGACCTAAGTAAAGAAGAGAACTTTATTTTTGAACAATACTGCACGACAATAAAATTAGAATTAAAAATTGAAGACAAAAATATATTTATAGATGATGGTAATAATAATCAAAAAGGGAAGAAAAACATTAATCGTGCAATTTGAGAACATAGAGTATACATAGAAGATAGAGAAAGAATGGAGTAAATGATAACAACTCTACAGTATAGAAAAACATAATTTGATGAATATGTAGTAGGACCACCCAACTACCTGAGATACAATAAAAATAGAAAAGAAGAAATATGCTACATATTTAGAATAAGAACGAGATGTAATGGGAGCCAGGATTGTTTAAAAGAAAGACACCTAGTTGCGACAAGCAAATGCCCTTTCTGTAATGATGCAAGAGAAAACGAAAGGCATATCATAGAAAAATGCTCAGAATACAAAGAAAGTAGATAAATATGTATTAGAAAGTTAAGAACAATAGGAGTAGAAAGACAAGGAATGGAACTATTTGATATAATATGAGGTACGGCAAAATTCGAAAAATTCATTAGAACCTAAGAAGAGTAAAAAAGAGCTAAAACTGACTTGATAATAAAAGATTATATCAAAAACATATTAGAAAAAAGAAAAAAAAGGATACTTAGAAAAGAAAATTGAATGAAAAAAAGAAATAGGAAAAGATTATAGAGCAGGAAAAGGATAATTTTTATGAGTTTATAAAAGCTTGATTAAGAAGAAAATAATTAGAAACGAAAATTAGCAAAGTATGTAAAAGAAAATAATGGACGCTTGTAACAAAGAATCAATAAAACGTAGATTGATAGAAGACAGAAGAACAAGAGATATTGAAGAAGAAAATGATGAAGATATGGAACTAATAAGAGAAGAATTTTTATTACCTGAAGGCTTATTTGAAGAAATAGACATGTATTGAAACATTTATTAAAGAGCGGCGCACCAACGAGGTGCTACGCGCTCTATAATCAAATTTATTTATTTATTTATTTCTGAACATTCATGTAATATGATATGATAGATTATAAGCTTATTATGTTCTTTAATTTACTAAACTGTATAATTAAACAATCATATAAAATTGATTGGTATATTTATTTGATATTAATATAGTTTTCTTTGATTTCAATTTATTTTTATTGATCATTGAGGAAATAAAAATTAAATATTTAAGTGTTTTCAAACCATTTTCTTAAGAATTCAAAATTTTAAGAATTAGATAATAATTTTATTATAATTTAATGCTTTTATTATTTCAAATCCAATAAAGACATTAAAACTTATTTTGCTATTTTAGAATTTAAGATCAAAATAAGATATAATCTGAATTAATTTAATTTTAAAACTAAAAAAAAAAAGCACTCATAAATTTCTTGGTTATTAAAATAAAAATAATTTTGAAAAGCTAGATATAAATAAAATCGGATTTTATGGTTTTTTATGTTAAAATATAATAAAAATGTAATATAATTGGGCTAACTAGAATTATTAGGATTTGTAATTAGTTGATTAACATATAAAAAAGTTATTTAATAAAGTAGTATAACTTGAAGAATATTTTCCTTTATTTCATACAATTTTAAATATGCCCTATAAAGTTTATCTAAATAAATAATAAAAAAACATAATTTATTATTGTGGTGTCACCTTTATTTGGTTTACCACATATATGTTTATTGTTTTGAAATAAGTGTTCATCTCAAATTTGTTTAGATCTTCAATATAAAGAGTCTTGATGATTTTATGATTATTTTTCTTTATTTTTTCGATAGATTAAATCCCAATCATTTTTATTGAATTTATTCACTGATAATTAGAAATTGAGAGCTTTTTCGTTTATTGGAGTATTTTTTCCTATAGAATTAGCTTTCACTGTACAGTATATTCTAAATATATCTTACCCTTATTTTCCTATTATTACCTTTTATTTTTATTAAAATAAGTAATAAATCGGTATATTTGGCCTTTTACTTGCAATACTACAATATTATTTTTGATAGAAATCTCTTATATTGGTGGTTATTGTTGTATCTTCATTGGGTTGCTGAACTATTAGAGCTGCTCTAGCTTAGAATTTCTGGAATTTTAAATTTCTTATTCAATCTATTCTGTCTATGCAATTCTTCCTTAAAATTTCCTACAAGCCTTATAAAAAGCTAACTCCCATTTTAAAATTAAATTTTCAGATTTTAACAACTCAATAGTGTTAATCAGGTTTTAAGTTCGTAGATAAAATCACTAATAGTCTTTGTTAGATTTTTAGTCTTCATCCAAAGAAGGTAGAGATCGTTGACCGCATTCTGCTAATAGTTATTAGATTTGTTGTAGAGGTCTGTTATTTCTTTGATGCCATCTTTTATATATAATAATAATAATATACTTACATGTTAAGGATTTATCTTCACATGGGTTTTTGACTAAGTATTTTTTTACAATTTTTTAACACGAATGTAGTAGTTTACCACAATAAATATCTTCAGTTCTTGATAGATATTTCTATTTACAGACTCCTTGCTCAGTTATTTATAGATAATTAATATCCTTCACTTTCTTTGCTGCTCTCTTTACTTTAGTTTTTTTCAGGTTCGGCATTTTTCGTAAAATATGATTCACTTACTTGCAATAACAGCAGCTTAAGATTTAATTTTCCTTTATATTTTCCATTATATTTTTGTTCTAGAAAATGTATTCTTTTTTAAAATCTTAAATTAGTATTTACATTTGTTTTATTTTTGATAAATTAATTTAACTTATTCATTTTCTACAGCCATTTTATGTTCTTGATTAAAAATTGATCGTGTCTATTAAAATAATTATTATTCTATTACTATGTTATTTTAGATTAGCTAACAACGAAATAGTAATAATTCATTATTTTAATCTTCTAATAATTGAAAAGATGGTTGTAGCTGAGAATGACCTTCGTGACCACACTTCTTTGGTTTTATGGCTAAGAATAAGTTCCTTTCCTGTCGCTGAGAAAGTCCCTGGTCAGAGTCATTTTCTGAAGGGAACGCTGTCTTTGAGATTATCCGCTCTTGGTAGGGGCTTGAAACATGGCTGCTCATAGCGATGGAGCTCCCTAGCAGCTGTGCCTGGAGTACAACAGGATATCCCTATTATTCCATAAAAATAGAGTGTCGGGTCGTGCAATCGGAAAGGATTTTCCAGTCCTAAAACTCTTTTAGTTGAAATTAAAAAAAATGATAATTTTGAAATAATAAATTATAAAAGAACTAAATTAAGTTTATTATTCTAGTCAATATATTGTTGTGTTGAAATTAGAGGATTTCAGATAAAATTAGGAACAACATTTTTTAAATATAGCTTTAAGTTATAATACTATTTTTACTTAAATTTTTTATAGTAAATTTAATATATTTATATTATTTAAATAATTTTAATTAGTGCGAAGTAAATTATAATAAAATAATATTCAAATATTAATCAAAAATTTTAAACTTAAAATATAGCAAAAAATATAATAAGATGATATACAACAAGTTATATTAAAAAAATCAGATTATATGGTATTAATGATAACAACCAGAATTTAAAAATCATTTTTAATTAAACTTGTGTAAGCTTTTTGAAAAATAAAAAATGGAAAAATGATAAGATTTAGGAATTGTAAATTATTTCGTTAATTTTAATTATATATAAACTTTAATATGAAAGGAGATATATTTATTTATTTTATATTTTTTAAAGTTTTAATTTTATCATTAAATATTAATTAATTAATTTAATAAAAATGATATCTAATAAATTTATAATATTATATTTGAACCAAGCTTAATGAAACTTATTTTAGACTGTGGGTAGTTTACTCCTTATATTTTTACTAGTTTAATATATAATATATTTGTTTAATAAGAAAATGTTTATTTTGCTTATAAAAGTGCTGAAATTATAAATTAATATTTTAATTTTTATTATAATTGACTCATTCATTGTTTCAGTCATAAAAATTAAGATTTGATCTGACGAGATTCTTTTTCTTTGTTTATATCCTCTTAATAATTAAATCTGTTAATCACATTAATCACATCCAAAGCTATTTAAAGAAAATTTAATTTTTATTTCACTAAATCTTAGAGAAATAAGACAATTCTAAGCATTTTAAAACATCTTTAAGAGTGTTAGAATAATTTTATTTTTAAATTAAAGAAAATTAATCTTTTGACATAATTAATCTTATGACGAAATCTTTATTAATTCATTTTGGTTTTTGACTCAGTTATGTTCTATTTTATATTTTTAGTCGGAATTTAATTTAATTTAATTTAATAACTAAAAAGTTTCTCCGTTTTTAGGGATTTTCACCCTGTCAGGAGTACAGCGTTTCAAGCTCCTCGCTGTTAATTAAAATGTTGGGTCGATAGGAAGATTACGCGTTCCCATCCGCGGGTTTTTAAATTAGGTTTTCCGTCCTAAAATCCAGTCAAGTCTTGTATTTAGCTCCATCTTCTTCTTGTACATTCTTCCATTCTTGTTGCAAAAAATCTTGTTTAATCTAATTTTTTCTATTCGCTTTACTTATCAAAAATCCCGTTGTTTCTATTAGAATTTCCGACAGTTCCGATAAAGATGTTGTTGGCTTCCGCAGCAGAAGCATCTCTTCTTAATCGGGATTAGTCTCATCCGAGGTTAAGCTTAGTGTTCGACAACCATTGGGATCGATCCAGTATTCAGTTGTTCCATTCTTGATTCTTTAAGAAGTTGAATCTTCTATTCTTATTTCATAACAAGATCCTTTAGCTTAGTTGTGTTCATATCCTAGTGATTTTGGATGTTGTAGAATATATCCATTTAGCGCTCGTAGTTGTCTATACGAGACTTGTCCATTTAGTTCTTTTCTTCTAGCTTTATCATTAGTTTTTCGTTCAAATGCTTCAATTTTTAGACCTCTTCCTGGAGGTTTAGGACCACTTTTATGAGCTGCTCCATGCTCATCTAGCCAGAAGGATTGAATTAAGAAACCTCCTGGTGAAGGGCAGACTTCATCTGCTTCCTTGGCTTCTCGCTTGAAGTTGGAGTTGGAGTTTCCGAATGTTAGATTTTTTTAATTTCTTTATATTATTCCTGGTTGCCCTAGGTTCCAGGATGTTAAGAAAAAAGTTGGGGTTAAAGTTAAGACGACTGCCGTGAATTGGTTTTTTACTTCCAGCCTTCCTTTTTAACTTAGGAAGAGGTGGTCATGAAGCCCTTAATGAAACCTTCCACCATTTTTTTTTAATATCTTTTTAGTCGGAATTGAATTTATTTTTTCGTATGAAAGTATAAGAAAGGAGTTTGAAACTTAATCAATTAAATACAGCTGTAATGGTTATTTTTTATCTAACTGCTTGTCTTTAAATAATATTAGTTTTGCTAAGTAATTTTTAAATGCTAGAGGATTTTATAAGATTTTTATTAAAAAGATTTTTTGAATTTTCTTTTAGATTGAATTTATGTGCATTTGATAAACTTATTCCTAAACTTACATCTAAATGTATTTTTCTTATTACGATTTCCTTTTATTTTATCCGTTAAATAAAATTTTAATAGATACATTTTTTCAAATTACTATTTTTAATCTATTTCTCCAGTTTAAAAATTTTAAAATATAGCAAGAAGATTTTTTATTCTTTTAATGTGTACTTTTACTAGAGATTTATTCTATAATTATTATATTATCTAAAAAAATGGATGTCAGCCGCGTCAGTCAAACTAGTAGGTGATCTGGTGTAATGTATACTGTATTGCGAGTAATCTCGCACTAGATGTCACCACGGGGAAGGGTGGATAAGCTCTGTTGAGACGTACCTAACTTACCCTGAGGGTTCTCTCTAGCAGTATGAAAGCTTGACTGACGGGTTTTCTAATTACCAACTTAATAACTATCTCTTATTTGGACCTTATTCAAGAAGACTGAAGCATTTGACTCAAGATTTTAGAATAATTTTTAATAAGAAGATTCTCCATTTGGAGAAGCTGACATAACTCATCGGACCTCTAGAATTTAACAAGAAACATGAGAACATTTTTAAATATTAAATATTAATATTGAAAGAGCTGCGCGCCATCGAGGTGCTACACGCTCTATAATAATTTTTATTTATTTATTAAATTTTTTAATTTTAGCAAATTTATTGAGACGATTTAAATTTTTTATTTCTTTTACTAAAAAATAAATTTTTTAATTTTTGTAAAATAAATACAAAACATTTTATTATGTTTTTATATTTAGGTACAATAGCTAATTTAAATTTTATTTCTTTAAAGATATGGCTATAAAGTTAATTAACTTTAATGCGATTTCTATTTATTATTTTTTCTAAAATTTCTTTAAGATTAATTAATTTATTTTTAGTTAAAAGTTTAAACTTTTAATTAAGTTTTTTATAATTTTTCTTGATAATTTTTTAATATTTCGACTACTTCAAAAAGAAGAAATAGAGTTTTCATTAGTTTTATATAATGTAAATTTTTTTTTCAAAAAATAAATAGCTTAATATATCGTTTTTATTAGATAAGACCTTGCTTAGATATTATAATGAATATATAAACTTGATATATTTTAACTTTGGTATATTTAGTTTATAATCTTAAAAATTAGCATGATAGCTTAGAGATTAAATTAATATGGTCAACCTATAGGCGAAGACGTACCAGGATGGACTCCACGGTAGTGGCCACCACGAAGTGCTCTAACAGGTCGTTATTGCAGGATTGAACCTCTATCGGTGGATCATGCATCAGATCTTTATGATGCAATACATCAATCTCCCGACGATAAAAACTTCACTTATCTTTTTTCTGGACCTTTTCATGATAAATAAGAATATATTTCTTTCGTTTAATAGTGCTCTTAAAGTAATGACCCACTTTACCATGCAGTAATCGATTTGAAAAGTGAACGTGCTGTTGGTGTAATGTCCTATCTACGAATAGATGTAAATTTTGGCGTGATTGAAGTTGGTCATATTCTTTTCACTAAACTATTGCAGTAGACAAGAGCTGCAACAGAATCTCAATATTTACTTATGTAAAGAGCTTTCGATGAACTTGGATATAGACGGTACGAATGAAAATGTGATAGTCTTAATGAACCTTCAAAAGCAGCAGCAATTAGACTTGGCTTCAAATTCGAAGGCATTTTCAGATAAGCTGTGGTTTACAAGGAAAGATCACGAGATACTGCCTGGTTTTCTATTATTGATAAAGAATGGCCAAGGGTTAAAAAATCCTTTGAGGTTTGGCTTGATGAAGGAAATTTTGATGAGAATGGAAACCAAAAGAAATCGCTTAAAGAAATTCGTGAGAGTTTTCAGGAGTAATTTAAAAATTAAATTAAATTAAATTTATTATAAAGGAATTATTTAATCTAGTTCTATGCAAAGAAATTGTTAACTCAATCATAAATAATAATTTTATAGCAAAACAAGTTTCGTCTATAAAACATTTGCTTGTTATCCCATTTAAATTAGACTTTGATTATATAATTAAAAGCTTGTATTAAGAAAAGTCGATATTAGCAATCCTCTTAGATAATGTCCTAAAGAAATTATAATATTTTGGAGTTGCAACTTGATTTTGCTTCATTATAAGAGATTTTTGTGCTTTATAATTGATTGCTAATTAACTTTTTAAAATCCCTTCTTCTTTACAAAAAGAAATATAATTATAATAATTTTAAACTTAAGCAAATTAATAAATCTCTTAGTTATTTTTTATGTATAAATGAAGCTATGGATTTAACGTATCATATAAATAAATGTTGCAATTTCTTCTTTTAAATTTTTAAATTCTTAAATTTTTACCTTTTTAAACACCATTTAACTAAAATTACCCATATAGCACTCCTTCGTTTCAAATATCATCTTTTTGCTAGTAAGTTTAAAATTCAAATTTTAAGATTTTAATAAGATAATCTTCTAGAAAATTTGCAGATTCAGCACTGGCTTTTAAATTTGCTCTTTGTTAATTCTAATTATCTCCTATTTAAAAAAATTGCTTGCATTTTAACTTTAAAAGACTAAACATTGCTTATTTTATGATATTTTAAATAATTATACTTAAAAAAGTTATAGTGCCATTCAGATTATCAAAGTTTTGACTTTTCAAACTTTTTTTGATTTTTCTAGCTTACTTTGTTGATATTTTTATTCTTAATCGTACAGATTCTTTTTATTTTGAGCACCTATACCTGGATTGCCTCATAGAACTATTTCTGCAATCGATTATTGCTAATAGATTGGATTTTTTTAGATGTTGAAGCCTTTTAAATAATTTAATTCTTTTAATAACCAGGAACTTAATCTTCAAATCTTGAATGTTTACTCGTTCTAAGTATCTTTCAACTGTTTTATTTTCAAAGTTGGACTAAGATTTAAAAATGTTTATTAGGAGTATTCATAAGTGAATAATTTTCTTTACAGAACCAAGAATTTATTTCAATCTGATGAGGATAAGTTAAATAATCTAATTCTAAGATTTATTTTTTAGTCAATCATACTTTTATTTATCTAAAATTTGATTCAAACTCTTATATGATTTGTTGTAATATCTCATAAATTTTGACTTTCTAAACCAAATATCTATTTAAATAACTTAATCCACATCCTCTTTAAAACTTAAATTGATTTATTTTGCCTTTCCTTTTTTCTAAAAAGACTGACTAAATGATTTTATTTTGGCAAGTGTTGGATGTCTTTTTCCATATACTTAATTTTACATAATAAATTTATTTTCTTCGCTGTAAAAATACCTTGTAAATCTAAATAAATTTTAGATGGTAAATAATGATGGTACCTTAAATATAATTTATATATAGTTTGCTTCTATTTATTATTTTAAGAATCTAATAATTTTATATTTATTTAATTTTTATAAAGATCTTTATCTTAATATAGTCATTAAAGATTAAAAATAGTCAAATATACACTAACAAGCAATTCTTTAATAAACCTTATGGATTTGCTATTTTTCTTCTTTTTACTTAGAATTTGCATAAAGTTGCTACTTTATTTATAGAATGCTCTCTTTATTTTATTTTTTATATAGAGAATATTTATAACTAGCATCTCTAATTATTTATTGAGCTAAAGGTTATTTTTCATATTTTATAAAAGATAAAAAATGCTAGATTTTTCTCAAATAGCTCTTTTATAAAAAGTTATTAGAGTATTTTTAAATTTAGCTTTTTGCCTTTAATAATTTATTCATATATTAAAAAACATTAACTTATTTCCATAAATAACTTAGATACTTTTTTGAAATTCCTCTCTTTTTTTATCAAAGCAGTTTCTTAATTTTCGCTTTCCTAATATTTCTAGTTTCTTATAGTTTCAACTTTTTTTATTTGTTATTTCTTATCCTTTAGTGACTCTTTTTTAGTAACCATATAGATTATTTATTGGCTTGCTTAAATATGAAGTTAGAAAGGTTAATAAACAAATTTAGACTCTATGGATTAAGACTACTTAGCATTATAACATTATCTCTAATATAAAAACTATATCCTTTATAGAGTTATCTATTCTTATCTCTTTCTTTTGATTTTAATTTTTATAAATTATAAGCGATCTAGCTTTATCTGCCTTTTAATAATTATTTATAACTTTTATGTCTATAATTTGTTAATTTTATCAATGGCTGATCTAATATTTAAAAGTTTTGAAGATAAATGTTTAAGAAGGAGGACTAAGTTATAATAGGAAAGGCTGATAACAATTTTCTTAAAAGGCTGAATGTATTCTCGGAAGTCTGGTGTGAGGAGTACTTCAAATAGATGAAAGTTAAGTTCAATAAATTTAAAAAACTAAAAAGAAATTAGTGATATTCTTCTCAGGAACTTTTATGATTACTTTTGATATTAGCCTAAACTTGAAAAGTGGAGTCAATGATATAAAAATAAGAAAAATAAATTGTTTAATTATTTAAAATTTTAGAATTCTACTATCTTTAAAAATCATCAACTACGTTCAAGTCACTAAAATCTTTAAGGGAGTATAATACTAAAAATTTTTGATTTTTATTCGATAATTTTAAGAACATGTCTTAAGAAATTATCAATTAAGAAAAAATGCAATGATTTTAGTCTAGAAATCAATTAGATTAATATTTGAAAAACTGAATTTAAATTTCTGATACTATCAAATAGAAAGTAGGATCTCAAAGATTATACAAGCAAAAAATAATAAAATTTTTATGTCTTTAAAGCAATAAAAGGTACAAATGGAAATATTGCTTAAAAATAGAAAGATTATCAATATATTTATGTAGAATAAATTAAATCTAGCAAGAAGTAGATATGATTTTTACAAATAAAAGTGAAAAAAGTTTTTAAAATGTTTAAAATAAAAATTCACTAAATAAAGCAAAAAAATTAAAATATCCTAAAAAACTACACAGGTTACTAGGAAATTTCTATAATTTTTAAACAAAATATAAATAAAGAGCCTGTCTTTCTTAGAATATGATTTATTTTACTTATTTATAACATTTTAAAAGTTTTTTTTAAAGTCATCAATCATCAAAAATCTCTTATATTGTTACTTAGATGATTATGATATTTCAATATGAAGCTATCAAGCATTATTTATTTTAATTTTATTAGTTTAGCAATTATAATATAGCACTTAGAACTATTTTTTAATTAAATTTTGTTTTCTTTAAACATCATTTAGAATTAATATTATAAATATAATGTAAGAAAGAACTTGTAAATCTTATTTAATTAGTCTTTCATTTTTATTTTTTATTCTATATGATTATTTCTAAGCTTTAGTTATTTGATATTCAACTTGAGATAATAATCTTCTTAGCTTCTTAATGATATACTAAAAAATTTATTAATCTAATTATAAATAACTTTTGCACTCTATTAAGCAAAGATTCCTTTTAATGATAGCCAAATTTTTAAAAGTCCTTTAACTATTTTCACATCCCAAAATAATGAGACACTTTATAATTTTTTAACCTGAATTTAATTTAAATTAACTTAAGCATAATTTTTCAAAACTACTCAATTTTAATTTTTAACTAAATTATATTGTAAATTTTCACTATTTATTTCAAATATTTTTGAACATACCCTTAATTTACTTCTCGTTCCAAGATATCATAAATTATTTATTAGAAAAAAGCATAATTTCAAGTAAGGCAAAAAAGTTAATTATTATCAAGTAAGTTAAAGATAATAACTTATAACTTTTTTTAATTGATTAAAGCATTTTCTAAGCTATTTAATTATTTTCTTTTATATTATAAATTCTTTTCTATCAATCTCTGATTTTATCTTTAACCAGCTTTATAATAAATGATTTGATGAAAAAATTGTATTGCTTAAATAATTTTATTTTTGTCATTTAGTCTAAAATGAAATTGTACTTTTTTAAATATTTCATATGTGTTTTTATTTAGAATTATACTATTGAAATTAATTTTTAATTCCTAGAAAAAATAAACACATTATTTATGCTTCAGATTTTTATTCTCTCTTATTAATTCTTTAAAATAAGTATTTTTAATTCTCTTTTATTTTTAATTTTTTTTTATTAAATAGATTTTAATTTTAAAATCAAAGCCTAAAATAGAAAAAAATTTCCGCCTCAGAGTTTAATTGATACAATGTTGCAAATATAGAAAATTTAACGTCAAAAAAATGAGAGATATATATTCAACTTGCATTATACTATCGATCTCGAATTTTTTTAATTTTTATGCTTGAAGTATCTTAATGATGAGATTTATTTCCCATTTTTTAATTATTTTATTATATTTCAGCTTTTATATAAAAAGCGAAGAAAATTGATACATTTTTCAAAATTGTTACTTTTGTTTTTTTATTTTTGTATAATTATAAATTAAAAGCTTATTATGTAAGAAAATAAAATATAATAACTTACCTGCTTTAAATTTAATGCATACAAATAATAAATAAATATTATTATAGAGCGCGTAGCATCCCATTGGTGAGCATCTCTTTCCATATTAATATTTAATATTAAAAAAATGTTCTCGTACTTCTTGTTGCCATTCTAGCTTTCCATTGAGTACGTCAGCTTCTCCAAAAAGTGAAACTATTTATCAAAAATTATTCTTGAATCTTAAACCAAATGTTCCAGTCTTCTTGAACAAGATCCAAATTAGAATTAATTATTAAGTCATTAATTAGAAGGTCCGTCAGTCAAACGTTCGTATTGCTAGCGAGAACCCTCGGGCAAGTTACTTTGTCTCTTCTGAGCTTATTAGCCCTCCCTTTGGTGGCATACAGTGTGAGATTACTCGAATGTAGCATACAATACACCAGATTACCTATTAGTTATCCTGACCTATGCCAACGCAATAAATAGTAGAAATATTATTAATTATGTAGATTCTTAGTAGTCTTTAACAATCTAATAAGTCTTAGAAACTGAATTTTGAAATTAAGATATCTAAATCATCGAAAACATTATATAAGGTTAAAATGAATCAAAACATATTTAAGGTAAAGCTTACAATAAAATTTATTTCCTTAAGAAAGAATAAACTCATCTGAATGTAAACAGAGAAAAAACAAAAAAATTATAAAAAAATTCTTTAAAAGTATACTAAAATAAATATTATATGCTAGTCTGGTAAAATATACAAGATATAAAATGCTTAGAATAAATTAACTTGGATTCGCCTTTCGCCTTTATTGGACCTATAAATCGGCTCAATTTCTTTCTTTCCTCTATTATTCACCTATATTATACTAACCTTTCCTTAAGAAAGGCAAGAAAGGGTGAGATTATAATGAAATGTTGTCGCCTTCAATGCAGTAAGCTTCCAAACAATGTTGATGTTCAATATTAACTGCACATCTCTGTTTGCTCAATTATTAGTTACCGGAGTCTACAGTCAATTTCCAGCTGACCTCATTTTTTTATTATTAGTTCAAAGAGTAAAAACAGAAGCTAATTTACATTTAATATAAGAAAGTGAAAATTTATATAGATTTGATTTTAGTAAAATTTGAAGATCTTTTATCAAAAAATTTAATTTCATTCAAATAAAGTAAAATCAAAAGTTTATTTAAGTAACAAAGACTTTATTCATTCTATATCAACATAATCATAGACAGATATTAGTCCTAAGTATAGCATTAAGTTATTTTAAATTTAAGATTTTCCTAAATTTAGAAGTGAAGGAAAAATTTAATTTTAAGTAAAGATAGTTCTGTCTAGTGAATAACTTCTATTTATTAAGAGAAAACTTTTTCCTGATTTATCACGAAAGTTTCATTTTAGTAGTCTTTTAATTTTGCAGAGAAGAAAATGTTCTTTTGGAAATCCGAATTTTTTTAAGCATAATAAGTTGATTAAATGTTTCAGAACATTATACTTTGCTTATTCTTTTATTTTAATTCTAAAGCATTATCAATTAAATTTAGCGCTTGCTTAATAAATTTTTCTTTTAAGCGACATAATAATAATAATTTTAATCCTAATGTTATCACATTTTTTACGATCTAAATATAAAAAATAGCAATGATTAAAAATGAAAAATAAGCTAGTTAGAATAATGTGGTAAGTTAATCTGACAGCAAATATGAACGGACTTCTCTTTTTATCTAGTCTTTCAGATATTAAAAATGACTATAAATATAGCATCTATTAATAAAGCATATCTTTAATCTACTAAACATCTTTAAAACTTAAATATTTTCTTCTTAGTTTCTTTTATCTCCATAATGTAATAAAATTATCTAAATTAAGAGTGAACATAATAACTTTAAAATAAAGCTATTAGGTTTAATAAATTCAAATTATATTGTAGAACTTTATAAAAATAAGCTTTAAAATTAATTATCTATAGTTTATATTTGAATTCATTAATTTCTATATCCTTGCTTATTTATTAAAGCTATGTGAATTAATAGTTAATTGAAGCCTATATACTTTAATTCTATTCAACTACTTTACCAACTATAAAATCTACCTTTATTTAAATAATTTATTTTTATAAATACATCAAAATAGAAATTATTATAAAAATATTCTTTAAAACCGCCATAGTTGTTCGAAGGTGAATAACAAGGTCATCTTCATCAGAGTTTGGGAAGTCAAGTACCCATAATCGACGTTATGTCTTCCTCTGCTTTGGTTCTGCCTCGAGAAATAAGATTCTTAGACCTTCGACGTTGGCTTGACTTGGTTTCGTTTATTTTTAATACTGGAACGAAAAAGAAATAATATTGCGAGCTTCATTAGAGGTGGGGAATTTAAGTACCCATAATTGACACATGTCGTCCTCTGCTTTGGTGATGCAATGAGACACAATCCTGCCATGTCCTTGGACCTCCAACAAGTATTAAAGATTACGAGTATTCTGAGATTATATCAGTATTGAACATTTTTATCAGTACTGAATAATTATACCAGTATTGAACAAGGTTTATCAGTATCTGATAATTTTATTAGTAGCAAACATTCTTGTCAGTATGAAACATTATTTTAAAGAGCTGCGCACCAATGAGAGTGCTACGCGCCCTATAATCAAATTTATTTATTTATCCATAACCCCGAGTTATTCTGAGGGCCTATATTTATTAATATCTTAATCAGTTAATTAGATGTTTATAAGCATATTTTAATCCTTATAATTCTATTAAAGTATATATAAGGAGTATTTATAACTACTAGCCTATAATTATGAAAATAATCATTTAAAAGGTTTCTTTTAAACTAATAATTTACTTATAAATATCTATTTAATCCTTGTAGTCACTATAATTTGTTACTTTACTTACTTAGTTTCTATTAACTTTGACTAGAAATTATCTATAAAAGGCATTATTTTTCTTTTTTAGTACAATTTTTTAAAAGCTTGTGCAAGGTATAAATAGCTATAAAGATAGAATGTCTTTTGGTATTAATATATCCTAGTTTTTCATTTTGTCAAACTTTCAATTTAATGATTTATTCTAATTTCTTTTAGTATTTTCTCTTTTAACCATTTTAAATAGTTCCTCTTTTGTATATATTTTATCTTTCTATATTTTTTCTAGTATCTATTTCAAAAATTTGGAATTTTAGCATATTTTTTATGAAATTTTATAAATAGTTAAATAATCTCATTTCTCCTCTAATTTTTCACTTTATAATTTCTCAATTTATAAATTTTCACTTAATTGCTCTCAAAATCCTATTAAAATTGAGCCAAACAAACGTGTGAAATTCGGATTATTTTTCACTTTCATTTTTGTATAAAATATTAACTGATACAACATTTTTAAAACAAAGAATAATCAAATTTTTTACTTTCCGAAGATTAAAAAAGATCTTTCTTGATATCTGGATTTTTCTACTTAAAAAATAATAATTTATTTTTAAAGCATTTTTTATTAATTGTCTTTTTACTTTTATTTAATCTTATCTAAATTTTCTAGTCAATATTTAAAAAGCATTATAGTCTTTCTTGAATTTATATTCCGTTGAACTTTTTAAATCTTTCTTATTATATTAAAATCTATCTCTAAGCTTCTATTATCTCATTATTTCTCTAATCTTATTATTTTGTAAAATCAATTAAATAATAAATAAATAAATAAATAAATAAATTTGATTATAGAGCGCGTAGCACTCTCATTGGTGCGCAGCTCTTTAAAAAATGTTTCATAATAAAGAAAGGACTAGGAAATATCTAAATAAGCAAATCAATGATTAATTAAAAATATAATAATGGACATAGACAAACAAAAATACAATTTGTCTATATCTTAAATTTTTTAATAAATAACTACTTGATGCTCATAAATAGAAAATAAAAAGGCATCCTAAAGTCTTGATAATATTCTTAATCTTATAGATAGCAATAGAAAAGTAACTACACTGTATATCTTCTATATATTAAAAAAATAATTAGTATATTATATATATATTACTAAATTAAAAAGTTTAAATTAGAGTTTAGTGAACTTGGAGGACTTTCAACCTCGTGTTCACAGGACCAGTTTGATAACCTGGCTGGAACCAGCTCCCTTCAGAACTCTTTCTGTAGTCGCCTTGGATTGTATACCACTTCGGTTTGTAGATTTGACCTCCTGACGGATAAAATTAGTTACAGAATTCTCGTCTAATCTTATCCTAATATTAGTACTATTATTTTTCTTATTGTTTTCTATTCCAGTACTATTATTTAATTAATTTCAATTTCTAGCATTGTCTATATTTATGTCCAGTTTGTTTGCATACAAAGCATCTTGGCTTATTCCTAATTCATTTCTTGTCTGGACTCCTCGGTAAATTAGTAGTTCCTTCTATGTCCATTGGATCTTGAATTTTCCTAACTTTTAATTCCTACTACTGTTGCTACTTGTTGTTCTCTTCAAGCACAGTTGTTCTCTGCTGCAGCAATCCCATTTCCCTGAAGAAAGTGTTTTGCTCTCGATCGTAGACTTCCCAGAAGCTTTCTTTCCATTCCTTGAGTTCAGTAACTTGATTTTTTAGAGCTCTATTCTCTAATCGTAGACTCTTTACTTCCTCCTTCAGGTCAGAGAATGCGACTAAAATTTATGCTTGTTCTTCCTGGAATTGTGGCATCGCAAACTCTCGCACGGCTACTGCTTCTTGCGTCTCCAGCACCTTTCTATGTCCTTCCTCTTCAGTTGATGTCATCGGGGTAGCCTTTTGGCGCTTTTGTCCCATTTTAGTGGTTGGCCTGGAAGTTCCTAGTTGAGTCTATTATTCTTGAAGGTTTTGAGAAGAAGATGTGTGAATTAAAGATGAGGGCTCTTACTTTCTCTCCCCTTTTTAGGAGGTGGTATAAAAGCCTTTCTTGAACCCTTCTACCATTTTTTTTTATAATTAGTATATTAGGTTCTCATTTTTTATTCTATTTTGAATTTTGATTTTTTTAATTTAATATTTATCTATTAATTTTAAAATTACCATTTTACCTAACTTATAAATATCAAAATAAAAACATTAAGAAACAATTAAAAATTTAATCTAAGCATTTTTTAATTTATTGGAACTATTTTATAAATATTATGTTTATTTTTCTGATTTAACTAATATTTCTATTCTAGAAGTTATTTCATATAATTCTTTTTTTAATTTCTTTATTTTTTAATTTTTATGGTAATCTTGTGCTTTTTGACCGTATACATACTTCTTAATACTAGCAAAAAAGCATAAATTTAAACCTATCTATTGCTTAAAAAAAGATAGGAACATTTAATCAAAAATTAGAAAAACTTTTTCCGTTTATAAAATTTAACTTTGTATCTATTCATACAGCAAAATGGCAAAAATAATCTTTAAAAATAGAGAAAAATAAATTTAATTTTAGCTAAGATATTTAAATTGTAGCATTAATAAAAATTAAATATAAATTTAAATTAAAATTAAAACTTTAAATTTTATAAATAAGCATAAAGTTTTAGAATAACTTCCTATATAACATACCTTTTCTTTTTTATTTAGTCAAAAAATAATTTAATTTAATTTAATTAAATAAGTTGCAAAAAAAGCTTTTAAAAGTAAAATAAAAAGTTTTATCTTTTTGAAGAAAATTTATAATTTAATGATAAAATTAAGAATATAAATATAAGCAAGCTAGAATTAGTTCAAAACTATTTTATTTATATAAATTAAATTTTTAAATTTTAATTAAATTAAATATTAAATTGAACAAATTATTATTTTTGAATTTTAAATATAAATAATTGTAATTTTAAACAGTAAATTAAAAGTAAACGTTTTTTAAGTTTTTATTTGATAATAATATAAAATAAAATAGAAAGACATCTTTCCAGATTTTGTAAAAAGAATTAATGTAGCTATTCAAATAAGATGAAAGAAAGTGAAAATACTTTCGTTATGTTTTTTGTTATTAATAATCTTTTTAAAATATTTATATGCATCCCCTAATAAGAATTTCCTTTTTTAATTATTGTAAATTTTACATTATATAATTTAACATAATTTATTATTGTGATATCGCTTTTTTTGGTTTATTACATTTGAATTTGTTTCTTAAAAAATATTAATCTCAAACTTTCTTATCTTAATAGCTATGAACTTTGATAGTTTTAAAATTAATTTTTATAATTTTTTCATTGGTTAATCCGAATAATTTTACTATTGATTGCATTAATTGCTTTCAGATAAAAAAACTTCATTTTTACATGTAGTTTTTTTCTAGTAAAGTAAACCTTCTTAATGACAATTTATTTTAAATAAACTTTACCATTAATTTTCTATTATTCTCTTTTCTTTTACTTAAATTAGTAGAAGCTTCTATCTTTATATTGGCTAACAGTAACAGATAACGTCACCCTTCGGTGGAAATATATTTTGCTTTAGGTTGTTGTTCTATTTACATTTAATCTTTTATTATTTAGGATTTATCTGGCTTACAGTTTCTAGTATTTTGAATTTTTCTTACGATTATTCTACTTATAAATCTCTCCCTTAGATTTACTACAATTACTAGTTAGAG
Source organism: Loxodes magnus (assembly GCA_946699065.1). NCBI lineage: Eukaryota > Ciliophora > Karyorelictea > Loxodida > Loxodidae > Loxodes > Loxodes magnus. The sequence goes on from CAMPDV010000876.1 coordinate 69,534, forward strand.
TTAATTCTTATCTTAAAATCAAGTTTTTGATTTTAAAGATTCTATAGAGTTTAGCATATCTTAAGTTCATTAATAAAGATCATTAACATCTTTGTTAATTAGATGGATCTCCTACTAAAGAAGGAAAACAAATTTGATAATTTCCTTCTAATAGTTAGTAGCTTTTATAGGAGAGGCTTGTTTCTTTGGAGTCTTTTTATATATATAATAATCTTTAACTTTTTTATCTATTTATTTTTTAGGTAAAGTTGAAATACCAATTATTTAAATTTATTACATAGCTTGAAAATATTTAGACTGTTCTTTTATGAATGAATTTAGAATTAATTTCTTAATTATTATATTTTACTTATTCTTTTTATCTTTATTTAACTTTTATTTTAAGTTCAAAGTTACTTTAAGTTATTACTCAAAATTTATTAATCAATTGTGAAAATTTAAAACTATTTAATTGATATTGATTAATCGGTTTTTCTTCAGAAAAATAAATCTCAATTTAATGCATAATTTTCCTGATAGCTTTTCGATTTTTTAAACTTATCAGATTTAATTTGCTTTTTTTAATTTAGACAAATCTTTTTCGTAAAATAAAAAATGGAAGACTTCAAATCAAGTTTCTGCATCACTTTCAAGAAGGAGAGGAAACCAGAAGCCACTCTCAACCAATCTTCTTTTACTTAGCCCTAACCTTTTTCTTAATAATCCGGAACACAGGCCAAGAAGAACAGAAACAATATAAGAAAGTCATCCATGTAATCACCTCAACGTCTCAGGAAAAGCACAAAAACAGAAAAGTCTGCTTTGTACCATGAGGCCTCAGAGTTTAATCCTTCTGGTCAGATGAGCAAGGAATAGCTTATCAAAGTAGTACTAAACCTCCAGAAAGAAATCAAGAAGCTAAAGAAGGACAGTGAGAAGCAAATGCAACAGATTAATCTAGCAGAAGGAATAGAATCAAGATTCATGTCCTAGGAAAGAGAACTAAGTGCTTTTTGGAACATATTACAAAATCAGAATAACTAATCCTAAAATTAGCTACAGAAACGGATTGAAATGGACAACAGACTTGAAAAAATAGAAGAGAAACTGCGCCATTAAATAGAGTAAAAAGAGCAAAGAAGTTATCTAATGAGAATTGAAAAGGAAGACACAAGAAAACCTAAAAGATTCAGAAAAGACGTTACTATTGCAAATCGGGAGAACATTTATGAAGGAGATGCAAGAAATTCCTAAATTTCATGAATCAATACTGAATAAAGCAAAGAAAACAGCAAGCACAACAAAGAAAAAATACTGTACCAGAGAAGAATCAGAAAAGACTCTATATGAATGAGCTTGGCAAGATCTACAAGAAGAAATCAGAACAGAATGGAAGAAGAAACCGATAAGACCAGTGAGAGAGAGCAGATCGAACTTTTAAACATTTTTATTAAATCCCTAAGCAATCCTACGATTGGCAGGAAGAGGTGAAATTCCTCCAAGATTGCCGAACTTAATTTAATTATTAATTTTTTCATAAAAACATTTAAAATATTTTTATATTACTAGTAAAAGCCAATTTAATTTTGAGATCTCATTTAATTTCCAAATCTATTCTTTTTATAAAGCATGTTTGGCAAAAATTTAAAATGTCTCTATTAGTATTTTAATTATTATCTTTCTTAATATAATCCTTATTAAGTTAATTTTGTGGATTTATTCTTGAAGGATGCTACTTGTTATAAGTTTGTTTATTTAATTATTTGCCAGTTATCCAAGGAAGTTAAAAAGCTGATAACTTTTAATTGACAGAAGTTCGAAATATTTAATTTTAATATTTTGCTTAGTTATTAAATATTAAGAATAAAGTAAAACAATACTAATTATTAAAATACTAAGCATACTGTTATTATCTTAGAACTTAATTATTTAGGTTATATTATAAAATAAATTTATAGGATTGTAACATAATTTTTATGATAAAGATATTAAAACGAATAATTTATGCTTATAAACCACTAAAAATCTAATTATTATAAAATGAAACGGTAGAGGTAGGAAAATCCTAACATTCAAGAAGAGTAATAGCAAATATAAGAAACTGAAAGTATAAACACAGAGAAAAGATAAAAAACATCTAGTACACATATAAATTGTTTGCCAATCTATATTATAGAAAACATATTTTCATACTTAAAGTTGTGAGAAATATGTAAAATAGATATGGTTTAAAGAAAATGATAAAATGTTAAAATTTAATCAATTTAAATGGATGATTATTAAATATTTTTTTGCATTTAACGCTAACTGTAAGAAGAAAGAAGTCAGAAGGTTGAAGAAAATATAAAAACATAATTTTTTCAAAGTGTTAAATTAAACTTCAATAAAATAGTTAGACATAATCCTTCAATTCTTAATATTAGCTTAATAAAAACAGGGTAGATATAATAAGATCGAGAAGAAAATGAAGTAATTAAAAACTAAATAAAAGAAACATTAGCTTACTTAATTGAAATACTCTAAAAAGAAAATAAACATAAATAAAATAATAAAGCATAATAATAATAAAATACTTATGGAAAACAAATAGTAAAACTTACTTTAAAAGGTGTTTGCTGAAATAACTACATTGGATAAATCCTAAAAACTTGCACTTACTTGTAGAATTTAAAGCTAGATGAGTGTAATATTGAAGAAATAAATTTGAAGCAATTATAATAATTATAGTATCTAAAATATATTTCATTAGATTCAAACTGAAAAAATAAAATAAAAGGAGATATTCTAAAATTTAATAATCAATGATCTCTTTAGAGTATTTCTTTCTATTATACCCCTATTAAAAACATTCAATTTTTAATAGACTATTTAACCTAAAAGAGATAAGGTCTTTAGAAATTAAGATTTAGCATTTAAGATTTAAGTTAAGAATAACTTATTAAATTATTAGAAAAGTGTCATAATCTTAATAATATATAAATTGATGGTCTTCTTCAAGATAATTATAATTGATTGAGTTATATAGGATAGAATTATAAAAATTTGTAATGTTTATCTTTCGAATAATTCAGATTAGGTAAATAGCATTTTATAGACTTTTTTAAAGTTAACATTTCTAAAATACAAAAGCTTAATTTTATTTTCTGTTTTTAAATAGATTTATAAGTTATATAACTTTTGGTATAAAATTAGAAACATTTAGAATCGCTTATTTTAAACTCATGTCAAGGAATAAACGAAGAGTGTATTTAATACATTTTTGAAAATAATAGAAGTTTAAAATATTTAAAATTAAGCAGTTTGTAATTTAAAAAAGATAAAATTAAAATAAAAGATAGTGAAGGTAAGTTCTATGAATTTTGAAATAAAATGAAGCTGCTCTAAATTACTTACTGTGATTTTGAAGACAAGAAATAAATATAAGATCAAATATAAGAGTTAAAAAATAGGTTTCCCTTTTTAAAAATAGAATTAATTTAAGACTTTAAATTGTTCTTTAATACATTAAAGTTATAATCAGTCTTAATACATAATTTTTGATAATAATGCTAGCAATATAATAAATGTTAATTAATTAAAATAAAAACTATTAATTTTATGGTTAAAATAGCATTAATAAATAACTAATTTTAAAGCTAAGTTTAGAAATAATAGATAATTAATCTCTTATATTTTAAAGTTTAATATATAGGTAAACTATTAAAGTAAACATAAACTAATTAAATAAGTTACTATAAAATTTTATTTCTTTATCTAATAATTCTTCTTAATTTTCTTGAATATAAGAATGCTACTTTGCTCATATATCTTTCAAGATTTATCAAATTGGAAAGAATCATAGATAATATCAATAAATTTAGTTTGAATTAAGGAAATAAGTAATTTAATCTATTATGTTATTCTTCATGCTTTTTTACTTTTTTAAGATATGATTTATTACTATTCTTGCTATTACTATTATTGTTCTTTTAAAAGCCACCGATTTATTATAATCACATTATTAATTTTTATTATAAAATAATATCTATAAATATATATTATTTAATAAGCATTGATACACTTTATTAAAGCTTTAAATAATTTAAAAAATAATAAGATAGTTAAATTTAGATCTTATGTTAGATTTAAAATCATAATATAAGCGTTTATAATCTTTCTATCAAATGAGTAATAATCTTTAAACAACTATTTGTTTTATACTTAATCAACTTCTACCTGATTTCATAAGTTTATTTGTATTACTAAAATATTTATAATTTCAAAAGAAATTATCAGCAATAATAGTTTTTAAAATCTATTTTGTTTGCAAATTGCTTAGAATAGTTCTATTTTTGGATTTATATTTAAATAAAATTTTCATTTTTAAGTTAGATTTAAAGAATTCTAGTTGCTTTATATGAGCGACTTGCAATTTAGCTTTAACTTTTATAATTAAATAAATATCCAATAAAGTATTATCATTTTTTACTAACAAGAAAAATGAACGATAAAGTATTATATACCCTAATAGAAATCTAAAAAGGAATATTAATAATTAAAAGAGATAAATTACCTAATAATATTTAGATATAAATAAATTTTTATTCTAATAATCTACTTATGCTTCTTTATAAGCAAAATACAATACTTAAATTTATGTAGATTAAATTCAATTTATACATTATTAAATTGTGTACTTCGATATTTTAGTTTTTAGAGTAATTTTTTTTCTAATATAGTAACTTTTATAACTTTTTGTTCTATTGATGATTTAGATATGATTTAATAGAGTGAACATAATTTATAAAAATTCCTTAAAAATTAAAATATATATAATAATGCATGTACTATCTAAATTTTTTGTACAATTTGAAAATATTTAAAGATAATATACTTGGATATATAAGTAAGCATTCAATATATTATTTTTGTTATATATGAAATATAAATAATAGATAACGTTTATAATTATTTTTCTGTCATTTATAAATTAACATTCCTGATTTATTTACTATTACATACAAAAGATTTACATAAGGATTTTCCAAATAATAAATAAATGCATTTATCATATAATAATATATACACATTTTAACTAACTTTCCTTATTTTTATCTAAAAAATAGTATAAGATTTAACTTAAAGAAACATTTAACAAATTCATGTTTGCACTTTTAAATATTTTATTTATTACAAGGTTGATATTTGAAAATATTTTGAATATTTATATTGTAGTTTATTTAATAAAAACCAAGAAAGAAGAGAGCAAACATAGAATCTTAAAATATCAAAGCTATATAAAATCTTAAAAGAAATTGTTTCAAAAAATAAAGAATTTTCTCTTTACCTTATTATAATTAAATCTTATTTACAAGGAAAATTGTAACCATTTTAAGTCCAACTTTCTAAATATTTCTAATTTAATTTAATTTAATTTAATTTAATTTTTAACTAAAATATTTAAAATTATAGCTTTAAATTAATTTGAAGTTATCAAATTTAAGAATTTTATTATCTATTAAGTTATAAAAATTTTAATTATTTCTCTAAATCTTAGAGAGTTTTCTAGTTGAATCCTAGATCTAAAAAAATTATTTGACAGAATATCCAGACTTAGTAATGGCTTGAAATAAATAATTATGGAATATGCATTCATTACTTATGATAGTCACGTTTGCAGAAATGAATAAACAAAGCATCCTTTCATATCATTCGAGGAGTTATATGGATGGCAATAATTTAGTTATCCTTAAGCAATCAAGATATTTATCATTGTTTTAATCATTATAAATAAGAAATAATAAAATAGATTACTAGCCTTTATTAACAATAAATAGAGAGGAGCAATTCTCCAACTGAAATTTACTTAAACTCAGGTACCAGAAAGTATCCCATATGTGAAGAGTCAAAAAAAATTGGTAGGAGCCAAGAGAAGAGAATTGAATAGGCATCAAGTAACATTAACGATGAAAGATGTCAGATACTAAGGTCTCTTAGGGTAGCATTCCGATCATGGTTTATAGAAGACAAAAATCGCAAGGTAATACTAGCACTATGGAAGACTTCAGAAAGGAATTTTTTTCAACTTTAAAAATTTTATTAAAGAGCTGCTCAACATTGAGGTGCTACTCGCTCTATAATCTCATTTTATTTATTTATTATTAAAATATATAAGAAATGATCTTAATATTCAGTATTATAAATAATTATTTGGTATAATATTTTAGTAGGACTAAATTTCCTTTCTAAATATATTAATACTAAAATAAAAATAGCTTTAAGTATTTGGTTAAACATATTTAATTATAAGATTAAGTCTAAATTAATAATTAGAAGATAGATATTTATATGTTATATAAAGATATAAAATCTACTTTAAATATATAGCATTTTCTAATTTAGATTTATTTGTAAAGTTATAAAAGTTGCTTATTTATTACATTATGATTTAAGTTATTTATTTAAGTAATAGTTAAGAAAGATAAACAAAACTAAATATTCAATAATATTCATTTTATCAATTACTTAAATTAAAAATTTTTATCTACTTTCAGTAAGGGAAACTTATTACTTAACTCTTCTATCTGTTCTTCCCATTCGTTAGTAGTATAATTAATTTCAAAATCGCATAAAAAGATTTAGAGGATTTTTAAATTGCTTCAGAAAATATAGAAATTGCCTTCATTATCTTTCATATTTATTTTCTCCTTGCTAAAATACAAACTGATCAGCTTTAACTCTTTTAAGGTTCTATTGTTTTGAAAAATATATTCAATACACTCTTCATCTATTGCTTTACAGTATTCTAAAGTTAGTGATTCTAGATGCCTCTAATTTTATATAATAAGCTACATAACTTATAAATTAATTTGATCACATTACTACAATTTTAGCTTTTGTATTTTAGAAGCGTTAACTTGAAAAAAAGCTATAAAATGCTATTGCTCACATCAAATATTTTCTAAAGCTAAAGATGTTAGATTTTTAAAATTCTATCCTATATAATTTAAACATTAACCGTTTTTATTGAAATCCTTACTAATAGTTAATTTATATATATTCTGACATTTTTCAAATAGCTGAATAAGTTATTCCTATCTTAATAATCAAAATGTTAGTCTTAACTTCTAAAGATCTTATCCCTTTTTAGTTAAGTAGTCTATTAAAAATTGAATGTTATTAATTTTGCTGTTATAGAAAGAAATACTTTGAAGAGAGCATTTATTTCTAAACTTTATAATATTTCCTATTATTGCCTTGCTATAATTTGAGTCCAATGAGAAGTGCTTTAGATATTATAGCTTATATAAGTTTTTCAGATTCAATTCATAAATGTCGCAATTATCTAGTTTTAAATATTATAAGTTAGTACAAGCTTTCAAAATCTATCCAATGTAGTTATTTAAGCACTTTCCTTTTAAAGTAAATTTAGTTATTTGCTTTCCATAAGTAATAGGTTCTTTTTTTTGTGTACTAGTTTATTTAAATTGCTTTTGTTTTAATAGAATTTCAATTAAATAATCCAATGTTTCCCTTATTTTACTTTAAACTACTTCTTTTTCTATAGTCTCTTTAAGTAACTTAGTTGTATTTAGTAGATTAATAGTTAAAGTGTTAGGATTATGCTATACTATTTAATCGAATTTCATCTTTACACTTTAATAAAATTTAGTTACCATTATTTATAAAGTTTCATTAGTTTCCTTTTTGGGCATATTATGCTTAAATAATTATAAGTCATCAATTTCAATACTATTTATTCTAACGTTTTATCATTTCTTCTAAACTTAATTACTCTTGCATACTTCTCTATAGCTTAAGTATGAAAATATATTTTCTATAATATACATTGATAAACTATTTATATGTGTCATAGATCATTTCTATCTTTTCTCTAAGGCTTACATTTCTTATATTTGCTATTGCTCTTCTTCAATTTCTCCATTTTCCTATCTCTATCGTTTCATTTTATACCTATTAAATTTTAATGCTTATAAAGATAAATTATCCGTTTTAATATCATTAGCATAAACCTTAGTTACAATGCTATAGATTTATTTTATAAAGAAAATGGTAAATATAATTAGATGCTTAAAATAAAATAGGAAGTATTGAAACTTTATAATATTTACACAATAATTAAAATATATCATAGCAAACTAAAAGCATATAAGTAACAAAACAGTAGATTAACATCTTTTTTTATATATCTACCAAATTTAAAAATCAACACCAAAGCGCTAATTAAATTATAACATTATTATGAACAAAAATTATTTACAACTTTAAGTTATTTTAAACCTAAGAAATCTAGAAACTCTTTACAAATAATTAATAAATTTGGAGTAACTAATTAATTAATAGTTTATTTAAATTAAAAACAAAAAACAATCAAATCTTAATAAAACTTATTCATTTATTTAAGGCTCATCGATATCTAAATATTTTTAAACAATTAAATTATTTTCAATTATTAATGTTTCAACTATGCTTAAAAGTAAAAATAAATTAATTAAAAAGTAAATAAAAAGAAAGTAACAAGAATATTTAATTTAAGTAGATAAAAAGATGTAAGAGGTGATAGAATATAAATGGAGGAAGCAAAGATCGAAAATATTAAAAATATTAAAAAAATGTTTACGAGTCATGGAACTATTTACGCAATAGATACCAAAATGTTTATCCTCAAAAATAAACCTAAAAATTGGATAATAAGAGCAATAAAAATTCAAAAATAGCATTGAAAAGCTGAAAAGAGATAACAAGAGAAGCTAGACTGTAATTAATTAGGACAAATCTATAAGATAAAAATATAAAAATATAAAAATCATACAAAGAGGATATAGGATATAATCAGCAAGTTAACTAAGCAAGGTTTATAAGCGAAATTTTCTAAATTTCTTAAAAACTACGGAAATCTCCAAAGAGGAAAGAAGAAAAATTACCAACAATAATTATAGTTATTATAGTTAAAATAGTAAATACAAAAAAAATCATTAAAAATTAATGCTAATAGGATTTATAATGCATAAAGAATATTATTTATATACTAAAAATACTATTTTATCTAGAGCTTGCTTTCAGTCATTTGAAACTTAAATAAAACTAGAGTAAAAATTTAAGCTACAAATGATAATCAAGATAATCAAAACTAATAGAAATTTGAAAAATAATAATATCTTTTTTAAGGTTTAATTACTAAAAGGTGGATAAAATAGCTATTTTTAGTGATAAAATACTATAATAATGATTTCATATTAATAAATTTGGCAATGTGAACTACCAAATTTAACATTGATTTTATAATATAATGTATTAATTAAATTTTAGTAAGTAACTATGTGATTAAAAATATTAAATTTACAAATAATAAAGAATAAATAAAACTAAATGAAATATAGATAATATAAAATATAATTTTTAATATTATAACTAAAGTAAATAGTAAAAGGAGCTTATTAAATGGAGATTTAATAAATAAGAACATTTTTTTACTATAAGGAAATAAAAACAAAAATAAAATTACCTTAGAGGTTTGCTTAGCAGATTTAGAATAAAGAAAAATTTTATTTGTAACTTCTTCAGTTCAAGAAGGAATAAGAGTATATAAATAGAAGAAGAAATCAATTTAATAAAAATGTTAATGAAATGAAATTATTGATATGAATCAATTACTTCATTTTAATTATACTCATTAAGTTTAGGCATCGTTCTTTTCATCTTCCAAATAATCTCCATTGCTTCTTGTACTTTCTTGCTGTTAATCTTTAGTCTGTCATTTACAAATATACAATTTTAAAATCTTAATGAGATTCAATATTAACTATTGGTTTTAAAGTGAATATTTTTCGAATATCTCTCAAATAAATGTTTGAAATAAGTGTCTCTAACTGAGACTCTATAAAGAATTTGTATTAAATAGTATTAAAAAATAATAAGATTTGAGAATTATAATAAGGGAAGAAAATAATAATATATATGTAACTATATAAGAAGTAATTTAAATAATAAAACCTAGCTACAAACTTATGCTTTAATATTATGATTCTTTCAATAAAATATAATTATCATATAATAAATCAATATTATAATGCTTTCTAATAGAAAATTAAATATTTATATTAAATTATACTTTTTCAAACTTCTTAGCAATGATAGCTCAAGGCTGCAAAATATGTTTAAAATATCAACAAAACTAATTAAAAATAACCAAATATTTATTAAAATGCAAATATCATAAATAGTAATATGAATAAAAAAGTAAAGGAGAGTATTGGAAACTTAATAATAAAATAGTTTTTCTATTTTGATTTATAGAAATCCTTGCTAATTTTTAAATAAACAACTTTAGAAAAGGATTTCTAATTATTTCCATTGAAAGTAAACTTATTTTAACCTAATAAACTTTATTTTTATTTAATTATAGGAGAAACACTAGAAATCATTAAGAGATATGAAAAAAGGCAAAATAAGCCTTTAATTTATAAATTAATTAATTGCTTAAATATATTCGTTAATATGTTATAAAATATTATAAAAAGTAAAAAATGTATAATTTTTGCTGATAAGCAGATAGGAAATAAAAATAGTTGCATTTTATATAGCATAATTTCTTAAAAAGAGAAATATACAGGTATTTTGGCTAGAAAATTTAGGAATTTAAAGGAAATAATAATTATAATTGTTCTAATATTTATAAAGAATCTGTAAAATTAAAATAATCTCGTTACCATTAATTAGTTTCTTATTGGTAAAAAGAGTTTCTTTATAAAAAATGTCAAAAATAATAAAATTTAGTTGATATCTATCTTTAAATTAATTAGTACTATAAAGATCTTTTATTAAGCTAATTTATTTACAAATAATTAATTATTTATTGAAAAATTCTTACTAAAAATATTAAGAATTCAATAATATTAGAATAGTGAAAACATTTTAAGCTGTTTATTATACAAATTATAACTTATAATCCTAAAATTAAAAAATAAGTAATAAGACCAATTAAAGTAAAAAATCTAATCATAAAACATAAAGTCATGCATGATACAACGGAGATCGAAGAATTTAATTAAAATGTTTATTGAGGATAGAAGTCTAAATACAATAAAGAAAAAATAACATAAAAAATGTACTGATTCTGTAGAATACTTGGAAATTTCAAAAAATCTTAAAGGAAATATAAAATTTTTTTGTTAAATGAAAGCACAAAATTCTGAAAATTCCTAACCAAGATTTATTAATATCTGAAAGCGAATTATATAGTAAAAAATACTCAAAGTAAACAAAGAAGTTCCCTATATCTAATAGGTAAATAATGGATTAAATATAAAATTATTGGGATTTTATATATAGGAATAAATTAAGAAAAGTAATCTTAAAATAGTCAAGATTCATGATAATGAAGATCCAATAAATTCGAAATCTATATATTTTTAAATACTGAACGCTTTAATTGTGGTGATTTTACAAAGTGGTACCTCGTTAATTAATTATTATTATTTCATTTATCTCTCGGATAATTAACAATATAGTCAATTCCCAACTGAGATTTAGACTTATATTTTTTGATAATGATTCTATGCGTGAAATTGGACCTTGCTTGAATAAAATTAACTTACTAATTCCGTATATTTAGCAAATTTCGTGATTGACTCGAAATTTATTAGTTTTATATTCAATTTAATTTTTTTTAAATCTAACAATCCCCAATTTTTCATATTACCTGTTAGTATTTAATTTAACTTAATTAACAATCATAATAATTATATATTTTAGATTAAGAAAATTAACAAAAGGTTAATATAGATAATTACTTTAATGCTAAAATATAAAAGCTAATTAGACCAAAAATTAAATAAACGAATACTACAAAGAATTAACTTTTTAGTTAAACAAAATATTTTCTAATAAAAAATTAAAAAATAAACTAATTTAATAAATATTAAAATGTGCTATTAATAAACCATATTAAAATAGTGGATGCAGTTATTTTAAATCCATAAGGAAAGCCTTACATATTTATTAAAAAATTAATAAACTTTCTAGAAAAAAAATGTAATGTTTTGGTAAATTTGCTTATGTTTTTATAAAAAGAATAACATTTAATTCATCAAAAATATAATTAAAAAAGTTGGATTTTTCATGAAAAGTACAAAATAATACTTATATTGATTAGGAATTGAAAATTAAATAAATAGATAATATTACCTAAGAATCCAGAAAATATTATAAAAAACAGAAAATTTCATAAAAGAAATAATTAATTTACCAAAATATAAAAAGAAATATAAAGGTGTATTTTTCTAATAAACAAAAATTAAGCATTTTTAATTAAATAAATGCATTAAATATTAATATTAAAAGAAACGTAAATTTCTAAAATTCTGTTGCATTTTAAGAGTAAAAATTAAATTTAGATTATCTAATATAAGAATTCAAGAAACTATTTAGTTATAATAAGCATTAAAAAATCGAATGCACCTTTAGCTTAAATTAAGATAAAAATAAAAATTATGATTAAAGTAATAATTATTCTATTTTAGCACTGCTATGCTAAAAAATATATTTCTGGCAGTATAGCAAAATAAAGTAGTTGAAGATATTATTATTCTTTTAGGTTTAATGAATATTTTTAATTTTATTTATAATATGAAATGATTATAAAGATGAAATAAAATTAGTAAAAGTAAGTATACTTTAATTATTATATTTAAATAATATTATCAGAATTATACTTTATAGTAAAACCATATATTATAAGATAAAAAATTGATAAAACTTTAAAAATTTACATAATAAATAAAAGACTTCCTATAGGTAATATTTTAATTATCTTTCAATTTTTATGACTTATATTCATTTCCTTTTATGAGTTTAAAATAATTTTAAAAGAATCAAGAAACCAAAGTTTAGGATTATTTTATGAAACTTAAATTTTAGAAATAACTCAAAAAAAGAGTTTCAGAATTTATTGAAATAATTAAAATTATATTACGATAAAAATTAGCCAATGAAATACGATAAAAATTAGCCAATGAAATACGATAATAAAAAACTAAACTTTTCCCAAAAATAGATTTAACTAATTTTTATTAGTTTGTACTACAGACTCATCACAAAGAATGAACATTCCAAAGTATTATAAAAAATGTCATAATTTATAAGTTCTTTAATTGAATTATGTCATGAATATAAATTGAAAATTACGATATTAATAATTCTTTTAGCAGACATCATTATGATAACTTTCAAAAATTTTGGTAATATTATCGAGTAAAAGATGGACTTATTAACTCTATGAATTTCCCATGTATAAAAAAATGTAATAGAATATTATAGCTTTAAAAAAGTTTCTATGTGTTTTAGTTAAACGTGGATACAACGATACTTCAAATGAGTTAGTAGAAGTCAAAATTTTGCAAAAATAATTGAATTAAAAAAATAAAAAAAGAGAATTCACGTTAATTTATTATTATTATAAAATTTAATTTAAATAGGGAGAAGCAATCCTCACGCTGAGACATCTTAATCAATTGAGGTGCTACGTGCTCTATAATATAAGATTTTTTTAAGTTTGAGCAAAATTCTCATTTGAAAAGGATTCATCTCAGCCAAATTACAGTTAGAAAATTATACTTAAAGAACTCAAAAATAAGTAAGAGAAAAATATTTAACTTTTAAGATAAATGCAAGAGCTCAAAGGAAAATTCCACAATCTTATTTCTGAATCTTAAGAATTAAAAAAAATGAAAATGGAAATTCATCAAATACGAGAATCGAACAGTTAGAAACAAAGTTCAATTAATTCGCGGAGTTGACGGAAAACATATTTCTTTAAAATATTATCGATGAATGATCATATTGATGTAAAATCTAAATATTAACCAGAAAATTCCTTTATGTAGGATAAATCGATTACGATATTTCCAGAAAATGATTCTTATTATAAAATACTGCAAACATTTTAAATGAAAACAAATTAAGAATAGTTTAAATTATTGGCAATTAATTAGTAATTTATATTGCACTCCAAATGAGATGTCATAAAGAAAGTAAATATATAGAAGGAGTGAAATTATGAGAGATATAGTATTTGTGCAATAAAGAAGGAATAATAAAATTATGTACCGTAAGCTTTACTTAAGCAGGATTAAAATAATAAAAAAGGGTTAAATTAACAAAAATAGATATTTTTTAAAGGAAAGCAATTAAGACAAAGAATGGGAATTCAAAATTTGACGAAAAAAGTAAACTTAAATTCAGTGATAATTTATATTGGAATCACTATAATTAATTATTATTATATTATAATTAAATAAATGTTCTTAATTTAAAGTCTATTTTATTTATAATGTATTAATAAATAATTTTTAGTTTTATGATCTAAAAAGTAATAAAATATGAATTAATAATAATTTTTTATTTAAATTTTAAATTTAAGATATACTAATTTTTCTTATGTACTATTGGAAACTTATTTTATATTATTAATTTTATTTTAATTTTTTACTATATAATATTCTTAATTTTCAAGAGTAATATCTTTTATCTTTTTTTGTATTTTATAATTTTATTTTATAATAAAAAGCTACTTAAACAAAGTTATGTAAATAGTAAAATATAAACTTATTAAATCTTAAATTACCATACATTAAAACTAAATTTTAAAATTATATATAATAGTAAAATAAATCATTAAACTTATTTTTATATCATCTAAAATTAAATAAATATCAATATCAAATTTTATTCTTATAATAATAAATTTACTTAAGTAGTAAAAATACTTTCAATAAATATGATTCTTGCATTATAAATTGTTCAATAAAGTAATATCATAAGATCCAACATATATAGAAATAATCAACAAATTTAAGGATATAATTTAATAATGTAATAAATAAATAAATTATAAAAAGAGTAGAATAAAATGGATTAATCTCTTCGACTCTCAAAAAATTAACTTAGAAACCTAAAGAGAAAAGCGGCAAAAGAAATTTAGAAAAAATAATAACAATAGGAGGAGTCAAGCTCTTCTTCAGAAGGTAAAGTTATGGTAGGATAAATAGAGATAAGTTAACCTAAAAACGAAACTAATAAAAAACTTTAAATTTAATTAGACCAAATGTAAAAAGTAATCTCAAATTATGAAGAAACAACCTACAACTTAGGCGAAAAAATACGGGAACTAATGAGTAACATAGAAGATTAGAACAACGAATTACTAATACTTAGAAGATAACTTATTTGTAGCAAATTAATAACGGAAGAATAACTCTGAACTTAATCATAATAAAATTTTAAATACGACACAAAAATGGAAATAGAAAAAATACCAATAGAATTAAAAACAGAATTGAATCCAGAAAAAGAAATGATTGCTACAAGTTTCATTAAAAGATTAGAAAATATAGAAAATAAATTATCATAAAAAAGAACGAAATAAAGACAATAATACAAACTTTGTTGATGTTGCAAATCAAATCAACATATTTTAAAAAACTGTTGATAGTGAAAGAAAATAAACGAATAAGAGCAGAAAAGAACATGGAGACAACTCAATAAACTATGAATAACTCCAACAGGGATCTACAAATAAAAGCTTTTTGCAAGACCACTTGAACGGTTGCAGTGGTAACCTTCCACTTAATAAAAAGGTCGTGGATCACACCCACGTTAAAAAAGCTGTCCGCAGGAACTGGTTGCAATTCCAGAGAATGCAAAACTCTACTAACTTTAAGTATATTATTATTATTATTATAAATAAATAAATTATATAAACTAGTTGCATTTTCATGATTTGACTGTATTGTAACCTTGATATATCTTATAATAGCAGTTATGAATAAAAACTGCTGAATATTTAAATGAAAGGAATGAAGTAAGAAATAGAAGATTATTTTTCGAATCAGATTAAACATAATAGCAAAAACTAAAAAGCAAAATATTAATTAATTAATTTCAACTATAAGAGCTTTTGGACTGGAAACTCCTTTCCAATTTCACGACCAGACGCTCTCTTTTTAAAGAATAACGGAAATATCCTGTTGTGCTCCAGACAAAACTGCTAGGGAGCTCCACCACTATGAGCAGCCAGGCTTAAAGCCCCTACCAAGAGCGGATAATCTCAAAGACAACATTCCCTTCAGAAAATGGCTCGGACTAGAGATTTTCTCAGCGACAGGAAAGGAACTTGTTCCTAGCTATAAAACCAGAAAATGTGGTCAAGAAGGCCAATATCAACTCACACAATCTTTTCATTTATCTAAAAAGCAAAATATTTTGTGGATTTTTATACATCTTTTGATTTGCTTAAATAGAAATAATAAAGATGTCAATTATGTTGCTTGTAAATTAAAATATCATAACCTACTTTCTGATTTTTATTTATTTTAAGGAATTAATTAATCTAGTCAAAAAGAATAAAACATTTATTAAAAGGATAAAATTTATCAAATTTTATGTTTAAATTCTCATAATGGCATATTATATTACTATGAAACATATATATTATTATTTATTTTAAGGTAATATGCAAAGAAAGTAAATTAAATATAATTTAATATGTTGTACTTATAATAAATCAATTTATTTAATTATATTAGATAAATTAATTAATTAAAAAATCAATAAATTGGGTTATAGAGCGTGTAGCACTCTAGAAGGTGCGCAACCTTTAAATTAATTTTATTTATTGTTAATAAAAATTTTCATTAAAAGCTTCCTCCAGTGTCACTCCCTTGGAAATTCTGTTTTTTAATAGGGCATGGTCGGAGATATGCCCTAAGAGATCTAATTGTCTGGTGTCTTTCATCAACCGTTACTCAATGCCTCCAGTTCTTTCCTACTTGGCTCCTGCCAAGCTTCTTGATCAGTTCTTCGCTCTTGAAGTATTTCCTAGTACTTGAATTTAAGTTAAAATTAGTTGGAGGATCTCTCCTCCCTATTTAAAATAACTATTAGATATATAAAATTGATAATTTAAAAATGTGAAATAAGATGTATTTTCTATTTATTATTATGGAAACTAACAGTCATTTTATTAAATATATATAAAATGGATGTCAGCCGCGTCAGTCAAACTAGTAGGTAATCTGGTGCAATGTATACTGCATTGCGAGTAATCTCGCACTAGATGCCACCACGGGGAAGGGTGTATAAGCTCTGTTGAGATGTACCTAACTTACCCTGAGGGTTCTCTCTAGCAGTATGAAAGTTTGACTGACGGGCCTTCTAATTATCGACTTAATAACTATCTATTATTTGGACCTTATTCAAGAAGACTGAAGCATTTGACTCAAGATTTTAGAATAATTTTTAATAAGAAGATTCTCCATTTGGAGAAGCTGACATAACTCATCGGACATCTAGAATTTAACAAGAAACATGAGAACATTTTTAAATATTAAATATTAATATTGAAAGAGCTGCGCGCCAATGAGATGCTACGCGCTCTATAATTATTTATTTATTTATTATTGATTTAACTGTATTTATAGAGTAAAGATAGATATAATGTAATATAGTATAATTAAATAATGTGATATAAATATATTATTCAATATTAATTGTTTAAATAGTTAGTAATTTTTATAATTATACTATAATAATATAATTTAACTAAATATTCTTTCAATTATTTTAGTTTAGTTAAATTTATGAATATTTATTGTATTAACATTTCCTAATATTTAATTTATTTTATTTCTAAATATATTAATTATTAATATTTAGCATCAGCATAATATTCTTATTTTTATATATTTATACAACTTTCTAAGCTTTTAACTTTAATTACTATTTATATAGAAACTATTTTCCTAGCTATAAACATTATAGTTTATCTACATTTTTATCTTTTAGATATATTTTTTAAATGCTTAATATTTAAGCTTTATATTTTATGCGCATTTTTTCAATTATATTTTTACTTTTCTCGAAGGAATTAAACTCTTTATAATTTTTTAAGGAAGGAGTAAAGTTTGAATGTAAATGAATCAGTTTCATTATAATATTTTACTAGTAAATAAGAAAAATATAAATAATACAAAATGCTAATTAAATAAAAGGATATCGAGTAGTTAGTCTCAAATCAAGCGAATCTTGCTTTTAAGTTGATAAAATTATATTTTATTTTAAATTAACTCTCCTTTAGTTAAATCGTTATAACCATAATATGAAAGAAATTTATAGTATAAATTAATAAAGGTTTTATTTCTCAAATTTGAATCACAATTCTCTGCTTGGTTTTAAGGTGATTTAACAATTTTCTATATTAATATACATGTCTCATTACCCTTGGAGATAGAAAAATCCTTTTCGTATTCCTTCTAATATAAGTTTACATTTTTGTTAAAACATTGCAGGATTTAAAATTTTGCTTTTATATGTCTAATATTTTAACTTAATTAAGCTTTACAAATTAGTTTCTAGGTAATCAGTTTGTATGTTAATTAAAAATATTTTAAAATAAATATATTTTAATTTATTAAAAGGATGAATGGCTTTTAATGAGTTGATTATTTAATAATTTTATTAGTGATAGAATATGCTAAATTTTAATTAATCTTATTAATAGAAATTTAAAATTATTTTATCTTTTACTTAATTATTGAGACTAAATAAAGAATACTCTATGTATCTTTATTAGATTAGGCATCTAATTATTTACCTTAGTTTATCAAATCAATTTATAGGACTCTAACATTATTTTTATGCTAATGATATTAAAACGAATCATTTATGCTTATAAACCACTAAAAATCTAATTATTATAAAATGAAACGGTAGAGGTAGGAAAATCCTAACATTCAAGAAGAGCTATATGGAAATTAAGAATTCCAAGATTATAACATAGAGAAAAGATAAAAAACATCTAGTACACATATAAATTGTTTGCCAATCTATATTATAGAAAACATATTTTCATACTTAAAGCTTAGAGAAGTATGCAAAGTTGATTTGGTTTAAAGAAAATGATAAAATGTTAAAATTAATTATTTTGAAATAAATGATAATTTCATGTTTTATTTAGTTAAGAGATAATTGTAAGTGGAAGGAAGTCAAAGGGTCGAAGAAAATACTATAGCTTAATTTTTTCAAAGTGTAAAATTAACTTTCAATAAAATAGTTAGACATAATCCTTCGATTCTGAATATTAGCTTAATAAAAACAGGATAGATATAATAAGATCGAAAAGAAAATGAAATAATTCAAAACTAAATAAAAGAAGCATTATCTTATTTAATTGAAATACTCTAAAAAGAAAATAATAAAACAAAATAATAGTATAATACTTATGGGAAATAAATAGCCAAACTTACTTTAAAAGGTGCTTGTTGAAATAACTACATTGGATAGATTCTACAAACTTGCACTTACTTATAATATTTAAAATTAGATAATTGTGATATCGAAGAAATAAATTTAAAAGACTTATAACAATTATAAAATCTAATTTACTTCTCATTAGATTGAAATTATAAAAAGGAAATTATAGGAAATATTCTAAAATTTAATAATCAATGATCTATCCAAAGTATTTCTTTCTTTTAGAGCAATATTGCTAATGTTAAATTTTTAATAGACTACTTAACTTTGAAAGGACAGTATCTTTAGAAGTTAAAACTTAGTGTTTATAAATTAAGTTAAGAATAACTTATTCAGTTATTAGAGAAATGTAATAATCTAAATAAACTGTAAATTGATACTGCTCTATATGATAATTATCGCTGATTGAAATATATAGGACAAAATTTTAAAAATCTTAGAAGTTTGTCGTTCGATTTTATTAGATGCGAAAACTAGCACTTTATAGAATTTTTTTAATCAAACATTTCTAAAATAAGAAAGCTAAAGTTTAAATAATGTAATAAAATTGATTTATAAGTAATTTAAATTTTACTATAAACTCAAAAGCATCTAGAATCACTTATTCTAGACTCATGTAAAGAAATAAATGAAGATTGCTTAGTATAAATTTTTAAAAATAATAGAAGCTTAAAATAGTTAAAGATACTTTTTTTAAAATTTAAAAAAGAGTAATTAAGTTTAAAAGATAATGAAGGTAATTATTATCAATTTTGAAATCATTTGAAACTGTTTCAAATTTTTTGCTGCGATTTTAAAAATGAGTCAAATGCAATAGAAATGAAAGTTCAAATAGAAGAGCTAAAAAATAAGTTTCCCTTACTAAAAGTTAAAGCAGATTAAGATTTTTTACATTAATAAACTTAAATAGATTTTAATTTAATGTCTAATTTTTCTTAATTATATGATAAATCAGTTTATATAAATTAAATCTAATCAAAACTATAAGAAATATCATCTAAAATTACTAAAAATTAGAGACTTAAGAATCTTTAATGCTATTGATTTAGTTTATTAATTACTTGAGTATAAATATTTAAGACAATATTCTGTAGAAAATACCTCTACTAGTGTTTTAAATAAATTGAGGTAAGATGAGTAATCAATTTTAAGAAATAATTAATAATTAGTCTCATGTATTGAAAACTAATAAATTTAAAAATATATTTAATTAGAATATGAATAGTCAATTTTGCTTAAAGATATTTTATATTTAATCTAATCTTAAAGTTACCTAAAAAATACAATAATAGCTTAGATAAAATATTTGAATTTAGTTATAGCTATCAGTTATTATAACTTTTTTATGTATAAATTTACAATTTTTCATTAATTTTACTTCACAATATTTACTCTAATTTTAGGAGATAAAGTAATTTATCTAAGATTTTTATACTTCAATTCTTGCATTTGATATTAAACAATAAATATATATTTATATAATGATGATTAAATAAAATAGATATTTAAATAAATTTTAAAAAGAAATTAAAAATTTCTAAATTATAATCCATATGTATAATTTATCGTCTTATAATATATGAGTTTATACAGAAATAACTATAAATGTATAAGTAATAATTGAGAGATATTGAATAAAATAATTTTTTGCTTTAATTAAATTTTTTTTAAAATTATATTTATCATAATTCCTTTTTGAATTTTTTTGCAGAAAACTAAATTTTTTTAATGGATTTTCAGTTATAAAAATTTAAGCCTAATATATACCCATTCAAACAAGTAGTTCTTTTTAAAGTTTAACTAGGAAAACTAACTTTGACTTAAGATTCTATATACTAATACAGAATTATATTAAAATTTAGAAAAAACTTTATTTTATTAAATTACATATAAAATGGCTTCTAAGAAATAACAGAACTTTGAACAAAACATTTAAACAGGAAAATTCTCTAAAAAATAAAAAAACGAAATAGTTACAATGAGTGAAAGTGAGAAATATGATTGATATGACGAACATTAACCACTTGGAAATCCAGAATTAAAAAAACTTCTGACACAAACTCAAATAGAAATATTATCTAAGTCATTAAAAGATTTTATGTTTAAAAATAGATACCTCACTAATAAAGTAGAAAAATTAGAAAAACTAATAACATCTTTACTTGAGAAACAATATTAATAATCACAAGAAATAGAAAACAAACTGGAACAAAGAATTCTTTAAATTTAATAATAAATTCAGGTAACGCCATTTTCGATTTAACAGAATTAATCAGATCCTATGGAAATAGAAAATGAAGCCTCAAATTAAAATAAACAGTAAACGTTTATTTAAAATAAGTAGTAAATTTAAATTAAATAAGTGTTACAGGAATAATAGTTTAAAAGAAGAATAAAATGCTACGTGTGCAATAAATAACACCAATGAAAATACTGCTACTAACTAAGCGAAATTTAAAGAAAGAATAAATAAGATATTTTTAGAAAACTATTTAGGATATATCCAACATAAAGCGGAAAAATTTATAGAAAAAAATTCTTTAATTCAAATCTTAATCCTTGGAGAAATAATTATGAACGCTAAGTGCAAGACCAAAACTATTCAGAATATTAAAGGATGGTGCGCTAATGAAGTGCTACACCGCCTAACTAAGCCTAGTAGAAATTAAAGACAAACTAATGGAGACAAGCTGATAGAATAGGTCAGATGGCTGACTACTAAGGCTTTAACAAAGCTTTTTAATTTTTTAACTTTATGTAAAATTAAGTATATGAAAAAAGACATCCAGCACTTGCCAAAATAAAATCTTTTAGTCAGTCTTTTTAGAAAAAAGGAAAGGCAAAATAAATCAATTTAAGTTTTAAAGAGGATGTGGATTAAGTTATTTAAATAGATATTTGGTAAGAAAGTCAAATTTATGAGATATTACAACAAATCATATAAGAGTTTGAATCAAATTTTAGATAAATAAAAGTATGGTTGACTAAAAAATAAATCTTAGAATTAGATTATTTAACTTATCCTCATCAGATTGAAATAAATTCTTGGTTCAATAAAGAAAATTATTCACTTATGAATACTCCTAATAAACATTTTTAAATCTTAGTCCAACTTTGAAAATAAAACAGTTGAAAGATACTTAGAACGAGTAAACATTCAAGATTTGAAGATTAAGTTCCTGGTTATTAAAAGAATTAAATTATTTAAAAGATTTCAACATCTAAAAAATCCAATCTATTAGCAATAATCGATTGCAGAAATAGTTCTATGAGGCAATCCAGGTATAGGTGCTCAAAATAAAAAGAATCTGTACGATTAAGAATAAAAATATCAACAAAGTAAGCTAGAAAAATCAAAACTTTGATAAGCTGAATGGCACTATAACTTTTTTAAGTATAATTATTTAAAATATCATAAAATAAGCAATGTTTAGTCTTTTAAAGTTAAAATGCAAGCAATTTTTTTAAATAGGAGATAATTAGAATTAACAAAGAGCAGATTTAAAAGCCAGTGCTGAATCTGCAAACTTTCTAGAAGATTATCTTATTAAAATCTTAAAATTTGAATTTTAAACTTACTAGCAAAAAGATGATATTTGAAACGAAGGAGTGCTATATGGGTAATTTTAGTTAAATGGTGTTTAAAAAGGTAAAAATTTAAAAATTTAAAAGAAGAAATTGCAACATTTATTTATATGATACGTTAAATCCATAGCTTCATTTATACATAAAAAATAACTAAGAGATTTATTAATTTGCTTAAGTTTAAAATTATTATAATTATATTTCTTTTTGTAAAGAAGAAGGGATTTTAAAAAGTTAATTAGCAATCAATTATAAAGCACAAAAATCTCTTATAATGAAGCAAAATCAAGTTGCAACTCCAAAATATTATAATTTCTTTAGGACATTATCTAAGAGAATTGCTAATATCGATTTTTCTTAATACAAGCTTTTAATTATATAATCAAAGTCTAATTTAAATGGGATAACAAGCAAATGTTTTATAGACGAAACTTTTTTTGCTATAAAATTATTATTTATGATTGAGTTAACAATTTCTTTGCATAGAACTAGATTAAATAATTCCTTTATAATAAATTTAATTTAATTTAATTTAATTTTTAAATTACTCCTGAAAACTCTCACGAATTTCTTTAAGCGATTTCTTTTGGTTTCCATTCTCATCAAAATTTCCTTCATCAAGCCAAACCTCAAAGGATTTTTTAACCCTTGGCCATTCTTTATCAATAATAGAAAACCAGGCAGTATCTCGTGATCTTTCCTTGTAAACCACAGCTTATCTGAAAATGCCTTCGAATTTGAAGCCAAGTCTAATTGCTGCTGCTTTTGAAGGTTTATTAAGACTATCACATTTTCATTCGTACCGTCTATATCCAAGTTCATCGAAAGCTCTTTACATAAGTAAATATTGAGATTCTGTTGCAGCTCTTGTCTACTGCAATAGTTTAGTGAAAAGAATATGACCAACTTCAATCACGCCAAAATTTACATCTATTCGTAGATAGGACATTACACCAACAGCACGTCCACTTTTCAAATCGATTACTGCATGGTAAAGTGGGTCATTACTTTAAGAGCACTATTAAACGAAAGAAATATATTCTTATTTATCATGAAAAGGTCCAGAAAAAAGATAAGTGAAGTTTTTATCGTCGGGAGATTGATGTATTGCATCATAAAGATCTGATGCATGATCCACCGATAGAGGTTCAATCCTGCAATAACGACCTGTTAGAGCACTTCGTGGTGGCCACTACCGTGGAGTCCATCCTGGTACGTCTTCCCCTATAGGTTGACCATATTAATTTAATCTCTAAGCTATCATGTTAATTTTTAAGATTATAAACTAAATATACCAAAGTTAAAATATATCAAGTTTATATATTCGTTATAATATCTAAACAAGGTCTTATCTAATAAAAACGATATATTAAGCTATTTATTTTTTGAAAAAAAAATTTACATTATATAAAACAAATGGAAACTCTATTTCTTCTTTTTGAAGTAGTCGAAATATTAAAAACTTATCAAGAAAAATTATAAAAAACTTAATTAAAAGTTTAAACTTTTAACTAAAAATAAATAAATTAATCTTAAGAAATTTTAGAAAAAATAAAAATAATAAATAGAAATTGCATTAAAGCTAATTAACTTTATAACCATATCTTTATAGAACTAAAATTAAAATTAGCTATTGTACCTAAATATAAAAACATAATAAAATGTTTTGTATTTATTTTACAAAAATTAAAAAATTTATTTTTTAGTAAAAGAAATAAAAAATTTAAATCGTCTCAATAAATTTGCTAAAATTAAAAAATTTAATAAATAAATAAAAATTATTATAGAGCGTGTAGCACCTCGATGGCGCGCAGCTCTTTCAATATTAATATTTAATATTTAAAAATGTTCTCATGATTCTTGTTAAATTCTAGAGGTCCGATGAGTTATGTCAGCTTCTAAAAATGGGGAATCTTCCTATTAAAAATTATTCTAAAATCTTGAGTCAAATGCTTCAGTCTTCATGAATAAGGTCCAAGTAAGAGATAGTTATTAAGTCGGTAATTAGAAGGCCTGTCAGTCAAACTTTCATACTGCTAGGGAGAACCCTTGGGGTAAGTTAGGTACGTCTCAACAGAGCTTATACACCCTTCCCCGTGGTGGCATCTAGTGCGAGATTACTCGCAATGCAGTATACATTGCACCAGATTACCTACTAGTTTGACTGACGCGGCCGACATCCATTTTTTTAGATAATATAATAATTATAGAATAAATCTCTAGTAAAAGTACACATTAAAAGAATAAAAAATCTTCTTGCTATATTTTAAAATTTTTAAACTGGAGAAATAGATTAAAAATAGTAATTTGAAAAAATTTATCTATTAAAATTTTATTTAACGGATAAAATAAAAGGAAATCGTAATATGAAAAATACATTTAGATGTAAGTTTAGGAATAAGTTTATCAAATGCACATAAGTTCAATCTAAAAGAAAATTCAAAAAATCTTTTTAATACAAATCTTATAAAAATCCTCTAGCATTTAAAAATTACTTAGCAAAACTAATATTATTTAAAGACAAGCAGTTTGATAAAAAATAACCATTACAGCTGTATTTAATTGATTAAGTTTCAAACTCCTTTCTTATACTTTCATACGAAAAAATAAATTCAATTCCGACTAAAAATATAAGATAGAACATAACTGAGTCAAAAACCAAAATGAATTAATAAAGATTTCGTCATAAGACTAATTATGTCAAAAGATTAATTTTCTTTAATTTAAAAATAAAATTATTCTAACACTCTTAAAGATGTTTTAAAATGCAAAGAATTGTCTTATTTCTCGAAGATTTAGTGAAATAAAAATTAAATTTTCTTTAAATCGCTTTGGATGTGATTAATGTGGTTAACAGATTTAATTATTAAGAGGATATAAAATAAGAAAAAGAATCTCGTCAGATCAAATCTTAATTTTTATGACTGAAACAATGAATGAGTCAATTATAATAAAAATTAAAATATTAATTTATAATTTCAGGACTTTTATAAGCAAAATAAAGCATTTTCTTATTAAACAAATATATTATATATTAAACTAGTAAAAATATAAGGAGTAAACTACCCACAGTCTAAAATAAGTTTCATTAAGCTTGGTTCAAATATAATATTATAAATTAATTAGATATCATTTTTATTAAATTAATTAATTAATATTTAATGATAAAATTAAAACTTTAAAAAATATAAAATAAATAAATAAATCTCCTTTCATATTAAAATTTATATATAATTAAAATTAACGAAATAATTTACAATTCCTAAATCTTATCATTTTTCCATTTTTTATTTTTAAAAAGCTTACACAAGTTTAATTAAAATGATTTTTAAATTCTGGTTGTTATCATTAATACCATATAATCTGATTTTTTTAATATAACTTGCTGTATATCATCTTATTATATTTTTTGCTATATTTTAAGTTTAAAACTTTTTGATTAATATTTGAATATTATTTTATTATAATTTACTTCGCACTAATTAAAATTATTTAAATAATATAAATATATTAAATTTACTATAAACAAATTTAAGTAAAAATAGTATTATAACTTAAAGCTATATTTAAAAAATGTTGTTCTTAATTTTATCTGAAATCCTCTATTTTCAACACAACAATATATTGACTAGAATAATAAACTTAATTTAGTTCTTTTATAATTTATTATTTCAAAATTATCATTTTTTTTAAATTTCAACTAAAAAAGTTTTTGGACCGGAAACTCCTTTCCGATTGCACAACCCGACACTCTCTTTTTATGGAATAACGAAGATATCCTGTTGTGCTCCAGGCACAACTGCTAGGGAGCTCAATCGCTATGAGCAGCCAGGCTTCAAGCCCCTACCAAGAGCGGATAATCTCAAAGACAGTGTTCACTTCAGAAAATGACTCTGACCAGGGACTTTCTTAGCGATAGGAAAGGAACTTGTTCCTAGCCATAAAACCAGAAAGTGTTGCCACGAAGGTCATTCTCAGCTCCCACCATCTTTTCAATTATTTCAAAATTATCATTAAGAAATATTAATTATTAATGCTAATTATCATTAAAATAAACTGTCATGATCATTTATTTTTTAATTTTTGCATATATTAAAATTAATTATTAGTAAATAAATTTTAGAAATTTTAAATTGCATAAATAATTAATAAAATTTAATTAAAATTACTTATATAACTTTTTTGCTTATTTAAGCAAATATTATAAATAAGATTTTAAGTAAACTTCGCTAATACTTAAATTTAAAAAATGATTAAGGCAAATAAAAATTAAAAAATCTTTGAAAATAAAATTAAAGAATTGAAAATAAATTTTTAGTTAAAGATGAATATAATTTTTTAAATTAAGATAAATTAATTTCTTATATTTCTGTCTTGTTAAATTATATTAGAGATGTTACTATATAAATTAAAACAAATAAATTTTGCTTTCCACAGGTTAGATATGTAAAAAAAATTTGGAAATTAATCTTTTTTTAACTTTTGTTTTTTTTATTAAATTTGTTTATTTAGAACTTATATACCTTACAAAAAATTTTAAATCATTCATATAAAAAATTGAGTAATAAAAATTTGCTTTGTGAGTATAATAAATATATCTATATCATTTTTTCCATTATAAAAATAATTCCTAATTAAAGTGAAATTTATTAACTATCTAATTTAAATTATTTTTGATGGCATTAGTAAATTAAACTCCTGCTTTGTTTATATACTTTTAATAAGTTGATATAAGGTAGAATAAAATTAATAATATGCTTAAATTTTATTTTTTAAATATCGTATAAATTTATCATGTCAATTATTAATAATCGATCTATTCCCACTTTCCATTATTCAAATCGTAGTTGAATAATTCACTGCATTCGTCGTACTAGAATATAATATTTTTGCTGAAAACGGGCTGAGTTAAGCAATAGTTACTTTAAGGAATTTTTTCCCCGAACTTTTTGATTGTTTTAAAGTCAAATATAAGTGTAAGAATTAATTTATATTTATTTCCGTATACAATAAAAGATTTTAACTAATCAATAAAAATTGCTGATGCTTTAGTCTTATCATCCAGTTTTTTTAATTTTCATATCATTAATTTTGAATGGAGTCATAAAATTAAATTATGTCCTACTTAGCTCTTTATTGAAAATTATATCCTCCAAACATTTAGATTTTTTAATCACTCAAATCACATCCGAAGATACTTATAGCTTTGAAAATTGATTTTATTTCAGTAAAACTTTTTAATTTTAAATGATATATCTCACATTAAGTAGCATCTTTGTTACTTTCAGCTTAACCAGAATCAATATAAATTAAAGTTTTTTGATTGTAGCAAGTTCGATACTAATGTCTTTTATATAACATTTAGCTTTCTTTTATTTATTAATTTTGGCCATAAAACGTGAATCTTCTTTGGTTTAAAATTTTTCCGCCACTAAAGAGCAGAATTTCATTTGAGATATATTCGACACTCACAAAGTCATTCATATCGGATATAATTTCTTCATAATCTCATTCATTTTTTACTATATTATAGGTTATTTTTTAGTTAGAATATATCACAAGTGTTTAAATATTTCTGAAATATGGAAAAAATTTCAGAATTGAACAAACTCTTATTTAACAACTCCAATTCCAAATTTTCCAAATAATCTTTACTAATTTTAGTTATTCGACTGTCTAAAAAGTTTTCTAACTAACAAAAGCTTTATAAGCAGCTTCTTATAAATATCCATTTTTTCTATTATATGAAAAATTTACAATAAAATTGATATATTTAAATGATTAGCAACTTACTAAGAAATAAATTAAAAAAAAGGAAAGTTATTTCAAATCAAATTACTTTAGAAATTGAATATAAAAAAAGAGGAACTTTAAAATAGTCAACTTAATTAAAAAGAATGTTTATCTTTAAAATTATAAACTCTTATAAATTAAAAAAAACATTAGTAAAAATTTAATTTTAATCCTTTAGTTTCCATTCTATTTCTTAATATTCTCTTTTTAATAAATTCATATTTCTTCATATTGAGAATTTTAGCTCTTCTATCTTAAAATAAAGGCCTGTAAAATAAACAAAAAAATTATCTTTCATAATGTTCATCAAATTTTTATTTTTTTAATATATCTCGAAACTATTTTTAAAACTTTTTGAAGTCACAAGCAGATTAAACTAAATATGCAGCTAATTAATTAAAAATAATTAATGATTAAATTAAGTTTTAAACAAAAGTATATAATCGAAATAAAAGAAATATCTTCATTAAAATAAACTTGCTAAAGCGTAAAAACCTTATAAGCAAAAATCAGAAGGATAATTGCAAAGTGTATTAAAATACTGTAAAAATTTTTAAAATCAAAAAGTAATTAGTTATAAGATTGAATGGCTATGATTAAAGCAAAAAATCAAAGAAAAACAAAGATTTATGTAATTATAATAAACTTGAGAAATTGAAATTTCTAGAAGGACTTAATCACCTAAATATTTTCTTCGAAATTATTTTAACTAAAATAATGAAACTAAAAATGGATGTAGATAAATAAAATCTTAATTAATAAATTAGTAATTTTATAAATTAGTTATAAATAAAATTAGATTAATTATATTATTTATAAAAATTAAGGAAATAAAAGCTTAAAATCAATTAATAAGGTGTATAATTATATTGGTAATTATTATAAATAAATAAATAAATAAAATGAAAGTATTTAATGTTAAAGAAAATGTGAATCAGAATTATTAAATTTTTTATATGGCTAATTAAATAATAATATTAATTTTGAGTTTTGCCTTTTAGGGATTTCCAACACGTCAGGAGGACAGCAGTTCATGCTCCCTGCTGTTAAATATAAATGTTTGGGAAGTCAAGTTTTTATCGAGATTGTGAACTCGGGTTCTCCAGGTTTTCCTTCCTTTTACTTGATAGGATTCCATCTTGATCTTGTATATTGAACCATCCGGGCTGCAATACATTCTTTTCATTCTTGGTTCTTCTTTTTTCTTCTTTTGTTGTTCTTTTATCCAATAGTTTCTTTATTTCTATTAGAATTTCTAACACTTCGATAAAAATGTATACGCTTCCACAGCAGAAGCATTTCTTTTTTATTTTGAATTATTTTTCTTGATTTGTTTGCTCTTTCTAGGCTTCGATTTCCATTTGTATAGCTCCAGTTTCGCTTTACTCTTTCTTAAAAGTTTACAATTTCTCTTCTACTTTTCCGAGTCTGTTATCCAGTTCAGTCTGTTTCTAAAGCTAATTTTAGGATTCGTTAGTCTGACTTTGTGAGATATTCCAAAAGGCGTTAAGATCTCTTTCCTAGGAAATAAGTCTTGATTCAATTCCTTCTACTAGGTCTAGCTTTGCCATCAGCTTATCATTGTCCTTCTTCAATCTCTTGACCTCTTCCTTGAGGTTCAGTACCACTTTGATGAGTTACTCCATGCTCATCTGGCCAGAAGGATTGAACTCTGATACCTCCTGGTGGAGAGCAGACTTCATCTGTTTCCTCGGTTTCTCGCTTGAGGTTGGGGTTTCCGTGTGTATATTCTTCAAGGTTGGCTTTCGTTCGTTTTGTTAGATTCCAGGTTGTTAGTTCAGTGTTGGTTAAGGTTGTGATAGAGAAGATTGCTAAGATTATTAAGACTTGGTTTCTTGCTTCCTACCTTCCTTTTTGGCTTAGGAAGAGGTGGTATAGAAGCCTGACTTGAAATCTTCAACCATTTTTTTATTATATGGTTAATTAATATTTTATAAGTAAATACATTAAAAATGTGATATTTTAAATTTGTATATATTAAAAGTAAAAATTAAAAATATCTTGCTAAAAAATATTTAGAATATTATATTATACCTGAAGTGATAACTTTGATAAAATAATTTTTACACGAAAAAATTAAAGGAAAACAAATATAGTGAAGTCTTAAAATAATGTCGCTAAAAAACGTTTAAAAAAAAATTAAAACTGCTAAACGCTTAGTTTAAAACGCAAAACCTTTTTAATTTTATATTATATTTAATAAAGAAAATAAATTAAATTATTTTTTTTAAAGCAATCTAAAAAAGGTAAGTTTTAAATTTTCGATAAAAGTTTAAAAAAAATTAAAAAAAGTACATAGAAAAAAGTAAATCTTAAATAATAGTCAAGCCAAAAAAATAAAATATTATGTTTTAATTTAAAAAAATGAAAAGAGATTAAAAATAATATTAAATAACAATAGCCAAAATATTAAAATATTAACAATCAAATTTTAAAAAAAATGGCAAAAAAAAATGAAAATATTTAATAAAAAAGCATATAAAATGATATTTAAAAATCTAGATAGAAAAACTTGTAAAATTAAAAGCAAGCAATAAAAAGCAGAAAATTAAGTTAAAAAAATAATCTAAAAATGAATTATTTATGATTCAAGAAATTTAAAATAGAATTCTTGAAGATAAGATTATAATGATAAGCTTATGAGAGAAGTAAGAAATAGACAAAGAAAAAGCATAATTAAGAAAAACTGAATTAAAATATCGACAGACAGAATTTTCAAATACTTTAAGATGTGACTATAATAATAAGCTTAAGAATGAATTCTGAAGTAAGAAATGATAAATCTTAACTATTTATCAACTAGATTCATTCAATGACAGACATAAATTAAGAATACTTTAAGATATAAATTTAATAAAAAACTTAAGAGTGAAGTCTGAAGTAAGAAAAGATCAGGCTTAACTAAGTAAAGCAAAATGAATAAATCAACAGATAGAAATTAGAATAAGCGAATATATTACTAAGGAGCTTAAGGAAGACATTGGAAGCAAGACAGAGAAAAAGCATAAATGAAGTAAAAATTTAATTTTTCATTGAATGAAAGAAGATTTGAATAATTAAAGATGTGATTTTAAACCGTAGCTTAAGAAAAGGAAGTTTAAAGATGATAAGGAAAAAAGCATAGATATTCAAACTGTTTCTCTTGATTAGTTCTAGTCTTAAAATTCAAAGAATATGAAACTCTTGTGTATTATTATCACTTCTACAAAACTTGTAATTTTATTCACTTAAGTTTTAGAAATGAAACTTATTGTCGAAATATTATAATTAATGATTATATCTACGTCAATTTATGAGAATCCTAATCTTTTATCAATCAATTAAATTTCTAATTTTCTTCTTCTTTGCAAATTTTTTCGATCAAATCTCGTTAAACTCTCAAAATGGAGTAAGTAATAATCTTTAATTAAGAGTCTTAGATTAGAGCTATCAAAAGTATTAATTTAATGTTTAATAGCTTTAGGATTTTAACCACGATATAATTTTACAAAGCAACAATTAACTTTAAAAATAATAGCTTTATTAAATAAAAAAATATTATGATAATTTAAAAATGGCACCTAAGAAATATATTTCTTCCATAAAATCCAGAATATCTTAGCTAGATACTACAGATGAACTATACTTTTTGTAGTTAGAGATAAAAAAACTAAAAACAGTAAGTGATCTAAGCCGATAAACTGAGAATTTGATGATATCCATTAATCTACTTATAAATGAAAATAAAATTATAAGACAAGAAATAAACTGGATTACTCTATCTTAATAAATATTACTGTAAATTAATGCAATTTAAAATAGCCTAAAAAAAATGCAAATTTAAAGATATTTTGGATTGGAGTAAACCTAACTAAGTGAAGTAATAATCCAAGATAATTGATCAATATCTTTTCACCGAAATCCTAAAATTTTAGTAGAAAAATAATGAGGTGCTGATACTGCAAATGTAAAGGGCATATGGTAAGATAATGCTTTGAATTTCTCTAAAAAAAGAAAAATAGGAAAAATTATTTACATAATATGTTTGAGATATATTGATTATCGAACGGAAAACTCTAAAGTGTCGTAATAAACTTATACTATATAATTAAATTAATAATTTTAACTAAAAGAATTTTGGGAACTGAAACTCCTTTTCAGTTATACGACCCGATTCTCTCTTTTTTATGAATACTGGAGATATTCTGTTGTGTTCCAGACACAGATGCCAGGAAGTTCCATCGCTATGAGCAGCCAGGCTTCAAGCCCATACCAAGAGAGGATAATCTAGAAGACAGCGTTTCCTTGAGAAAATGACTCTGGCCAGGGACTTTCTCATCGACAAGGTAGGAACTTTTTACTAGCCAGAAAGTTTAGTCAAGAAGGTCAATCTCAGCTCCCACCATCTTTTAAATTATATTATATATAATTAAATAATTCTCTAAAACTTTCTTTCTTATTTTTTTGGTGTGGTAGTTATGCTAAATTTTTAAATCCGAAAGAAAGATTGTTAAATTTTTTTTTATAGTCATTAATGAAATAACTGTTTTAACTGAAGTAAAAATAAGCAAAGCATGTAAAAAAATACGAATGGCGAACTGGAAAATAATAAAATTGAACTGTTTATAATTGAAAAGAGCAAAAATTATAACTTTTTTATAATTTATTTCTTTTTGTTAAAAGCAAAAAGATTATATTTCATGTTACTTAAATAAAAAATCTGAAATCCAGCATTCTAGCTAATATTTATAGAATAAAGTGCCTATTAAAGTTAATAATAGATAAAAAAAATTTAATAAAAATCTCAAGTGATTATATAACTACTAAAATATAATATTTTTGTACTATTAAAGAACAGCGAGAGTAAGATTTTAAACTATCTGATTTTATTTCTAATTTTAGATAGATCACTAGGTGTATCAAAGATCTTGGAGGAAATGCTTATGAAAGATTTTTCGGTCTTGAAGTGGATATAATTAATGAATATGTCCTTGAAGCATTAGAAAATAATTTTAATGAAATTTTATTTAAATTTAAAAATAATTTATAGATTTTATATTAAAATTAATATAAAATTTTAATTTTGCTTAAGAACCCAATTTCGGAATCAAGAAAGCTTTAAATACAAAACATAATAGGCTCACTAAAATCTATTCTTGAGAATTGATCTTTTCTATACCTAATTTGTAGATAATGCCAAGTCATCATCGAATTTGCAATCCATTGTAAATATTGCGAAATATTAGATACCAAACCTCCTTATCTAAATCTCATATTCCCAAAATAGTTAAGAAAGCACACTATCTCATTCATACACCAATTAAAGGGTACAATAACCAAAATAATTACTTGAATTTAACTACTTGTACCATTCCCCTTTTTTTCAATATTTAATTATAACATTTTTGATATTATATTAAATTATTCTATTAAAGTTAGTTTTTTGAGATTAAATTATTATTAAAAAAATACAAATCTAATATGTAAATCTAAATATCTTAAATAAGTCCTTATATTTATATGTAAATCAGAGAAAGTCTTAGAATTTATTTTTGCAAATAAATAAATTATTTTTTATATAAGTGAATTAAGAAATTACCTCCTTAAGAACTAAAATTTTATACAATATTCTATTTATTTTATTAATAATGCATATAAATTTTTTGCTTACTTTGATTTTTCATACGATTTGGATATTTATGGTGATTTAAGCAAAAATTAAAAAATTTAAGTTGCTAAATTTCTGTTAAAATGTTAACAAAATTAGTTTAATTAGACATATATTATTATGCTAATATAATTAGTATAACTAAATATTTTTAAATCATAAAATAATAATCATTTCATAATGATAATGAAAAAGAGGATTTGAAATTTAAAAGTTTTAATTTAAGATTAAACACAAAATTTTTGTAATGATCTTACATGTTTCACTCACTTATTTTTATTATTAAAATTAACTTAAGATGATATTAATAATTTAAACTTAATTTTTTTATAACATCTACTAGATTTTATAATATTTAATATTTAATATAAATTAATAAATTTAATTATTTAATTTTTTTTATTTTAGTCTTTTATTTGTTTATTTTTTTTAAGCTTATAATTTAATTTTTTAAGAATAAATTAAATTAAATTAAATTAATTTAAATTGAGTTAGATTCTCCTTTCTGCTTTAATGGACCTACAGAATGGTTAAATTTCTTGTTTCTCTCTACGATACTACCTAAATAATACTTACCTTTCTTCAAAAAAGGCAAGAAAGGATGAGATCAGAATGGAATATTTCATCCTTGAAGCTGAAAGTTTCCAAACTGAGTCGGTGTTCAGTATTAACTACGCATCTCCGCTTACTTGATTGCAAACAACGGGGTCCACATTCAATTTCTATCTGTTCTCCATTTTTTTATATAACTTTAGATAATTAATTAATAATTATTTTATAATTATTTTCTATTTATTTTTTTAACTTAATTTTGATATATTTATCATTTATACCACTTAAGTAATTTTGAAAACTATTAAGTTTAATTAGTATACTAATACTATTTTTTTCTAATTTAATAAAAATTTATTTCAAAAGTTCATATAATTTAAACATTTTTTTAATTTTAACTTTTGCAAAAGCCTTGAATAAAATTAAATTTTTAGTAAGAAAAATAGAAAAATGTGAGCTTAGCCACTAGAATAAAACTAACATAAGTAAATAAAAATACTGCGGTTAATAATGATCCAACAAAAGCTGCATAAATAATAGTTTAAACTAAAATATCAGAATTATGAATTTACTCCCTTTTATAAGGAATACATGGATATCGGTCGCGGTCAGGAGAACTAGTATGTAATCTGGAGCAGTGTATAATGTATTGCGAATAATCTCGCACTAAATACCACCACAGATAAAGGTGGAAAAACTCGAAAGAAAAAGCCCAACTTACCTGAGGGTCCTTACTAGCAGTATGTACATTTGACTGACGGGTTAATTAATGACTTAATTACTAAATCTTATTTTGATCTTATTGAGAAGACTCGAGTATTTGATTCAAGATTAAAAAATAATCTTTAATAAACAGATCACTCATTTGGAGAAGCTGACGTGATCATTGGACAGTAAAAGTGGCAACAAGAAGTATTAGAACACTTTCTTTTAATAATAATATTGAAAGAACTGAGCGCCATCGAGGTGTTACACGTTCTATAATCATATTTATATATCTGATATTTTAAAACCATAAAGGCTACCGTAACAATTTTCTACACAATGTTCTTACAATTGACATCGAAAATAGATCCGATTTATCACATTCACTGTCAGAGAAATTTCTTAAACCATAGTTAGGAGTTAATTGGAATTTAAAAATTTTCAAAATTATAATCGTGTAGCACTTTAAAATTAGTTTAATAGATTAATTTGAATCTTGTTCTAAATTTTGTTTACTTTCTTAGTTTTCAAGTACCATTACCTAGTTTTAGTATTTTTATTTTTAAACCCAAGATTTTTTATTATTTCACTTTAGGCATTTTTTCGTTTCTTTACTTCGTGGGTGAGTTTTTCAAGTATTTGGATGACTATTTATGACTCATTTCTTGGTTCTATTCTCTACTAATATATTTTTGATAATTTTTTCTTAATTTTTTAGATGCTAATTATATCATTATTAGTTTCCTCTTCTTCATAAAAGAAATTATAGTGAAATTATATCACATTTATTCAGAAGTTATTAAACTATTACATTTAAGAAGGAGTAAATATAAAAAATCTAAAGATAATTTCTTAAAATATTGGATTACTTTGATTTTTTTTAAGACGTTCATTTCTCATTAAACAGACTTCTGATTATTAATAAAACATTTTTTTATGGAACAATCTAGATATTGCAAAAGAGAATAAAAAAATGTTCTATCATTTCTTCACATAAATTATTTTATAGAAAATTAATGAAGTTTTAAGTTTTAACTTGATGAATATAAAATAACTTTTTCCATTAATTAAATATATTTTATTTTTTATTATAAAATAAGAGACTTATCATTCAATAGTATCTCTAACTTTTTATTTAAGATTCTAATTTTTTATGTTTTTTCATTCAATATTTCGATTTTTTTTTAATTTTAGATACAAATTTTATATTTTTAAACTTTTCTCTCAAAGATTATACAATAAAAGTGCATTTTATTATTTAAAAAGGTTTAAAGGATGTTTAGAATTTCTTTCAAATTTCTTAATTTTATATTTTTTTATAATTAGCATCAAGCTTAAAAGTAGGATTATAAAGAAATTTTATGAAGACCGTGCTTTAGATTAAATTTATATCAAATTACTTTTTCTTCTTTCTTAATATCTTAAATTAATCTTTTCCTGCGTATATTTTTCTTTAAGTTGAATATATCTTTTATTAAACTAAAATTAATTTTTTCTATTATATTAAATTTTTTTTTTATTCGTTTTAAAAATAAAAAAAAATGGAAAAAATTTAAACCTGTTAAACGCTGGATGAAAAACGTAAAAAATTTATAATTTTATATTATATTATATTTCATTTAATAAAATAAAATAAATACATTTTAATAAAACCAATCTAAAGAAAAAAGTTTTAATATTTCTACAAAAAAGTTTAAAAAAAATTTAAAAATAAATTAAAAAAAATCACTTTAAAAAAGTAAATCGTAAGTAGTAGTAAAGTCGAGGAAAAATTTATAAGAAAAAAATATTTTAAACGAAAATTTTTATGAAATAATAAAAAGAACATGGAATTTATACTTTATCTCTTTATCTCATTTTTTATCTAATAAATATTTATATGGAAAATAAAATAATTAAAACATTAAATTTCTATCAAGTTCCTTTGCTATAAATTTAGATTTATTTAAATTTAGAGGCTCTTATTAAATTTTGCTTACCTTAAAAGTAATGCATGTATTATTCATTAAATGACCTGATTATAATTTGTTATAACTCTTTATAATTTTTTCCTATTTTTTTCCTAGTAAAATAAAAATGTTTGATTATTTCAGATTTTATAACTCTTCAGTTTTTTATTCTTTTAAAGTATATAATTTCTTAATAGATATTTGATTCTTTATGCAAACATTGTTCTTTTACGTTTTAATTTAAGATTTACTTACTTGCAGTCTCTCATCAATAAATCCAGCAATCTTTGAGCTAGAAAATCAAATTAAAGAACATTTATTATGACTTTTTTTCTTATTTATACCAAATTTTAAATTCAAAATATTTTTCTTATGCTTGGCTTTTATTTTTAGTTAACAAATGGTAATGTTGGGTCTTATGTTCTTAGAAATAAGTTTCTATTCAATCCTTTGAGTTATGTAGTTACATAAAATTTTTATACTGTCCCCTTTGAAATTTCTTTAGTCAATCTAGGAAAATAAAATTATTTAAGACTTTTTAATGAGAAATCTCAAATCTTTATTATATAGTTAGTTGCTAATACGATTAAAATTAAGCATCTTCATTTTAGAATCAATTTTTTATTAAGAGTTTTTCCTTCTTGAATATCTGTCATCTACTTTTCTTTAATTCTAATAATTGTAGTGCTTTAATTTCTTCTATGCAAAACTTATTTTATCTATTATTCTTTAAATAAGTAGAGTTATTTCTGCGTATCATTGAAGCTAATTAATTTGAACTTAGCATCCAAAAAGAACTAATATAAATTTAGATATTAAAGCTAAATTACTTGTAGGCTTAATTTTCTTAGTAAGTAAATATCTAAGCTAAATTTAAATTAAATGATTTATTGCTAAAAAATAAATTACTAAAAGTACCAAAAACATTAATATTTAATAGATTTTAGAAATAATTTAATCTGATAAGCTTGTATATTAAATAGAGTCTTAATCAAGAGTTAAATACATCATTATTTTAAAATACTTGCAAATTATATAAATTGAAATAACTTAAAAATCTAAAAAAGTGGCTGAAAAAATTTTATAATATAGTTGGTTATGACTTTCTAATACATATAAGTAACTATAGAAATGTCTCTTCTTAATATTTTGAATTAATATTTTTATTCTTTAAAGCAACTATATGATATGGTAAATTTGCTTCATTACTAATCTCATTCTTTTTGTTTTGCATTTATAATTTTATTAAATTAATAAAATTTCTAACTTCAGAAACTCTAAATCTTAAATTATTTTTATTTCAAAATTAAAAGACTAGTAAGATCTAACCTTATTAGAATAAATTATATTTGTTTAATAATAATTTTCTTTCAATTTATCTTAACTCTATACATAAAGATTAGGCTTACTTTATTTAAAGCTAAAACATAGAAACATTTTATTAATCTTTATTTCTTATTTAGATTTGTTTTTTTACTTTTTTTTAATATTTTCTTATTCTTAAGATTTTAAGAGAAAACAACAAAAATTAAAATTTTAGTATAAGCAGACAAATCTATTCTTAGTCTTAGCTATATAATTATTATTTAATGCTAAGTCCTTAAATCAGAATTAGATTTATTATAATATATTTTTAAGTTTAAAGATATGAAATATTTCTCTCTATGATTCAAATCTAATAAATATTATTAAATTTGAGTATTTAATCATTAATAGTTTAAGTTTGATGATTTAAAAGATTTTGAAAAATTGACATAAGTAAAGCTTAGAATTAATTAATAAAACTTATTTAAACTAAGTTTTAAAAAATCTATGAAAAAAGCTTTAGAAATAAAACTTTATGTCCTATAAACTAAAATCTAATTTATTTTATAAAAGAATTGCTAAAAGTTTTGCTTAAATGCTTCTGTAGAAAGCTTATACTTTAATTTTATCAAACAATAATGAAAAAAATAAAGTTTCCTTATAATTAATAGCTATCCATAATTAAATTTCCTATCTTTTTTTAATATATCTTGTATGTTTAGAATAATTCAAAATCTTAAAAAATATGATTTTAGAAAATTAGTAATTTTAGAAATATAATTAGATTTGGAATTTATATTATATCATTTTTAAATAAAAAATATAATAATTTATTAATTATAAAAATATTTTATTATAGTTCTAACTTTCTTTATTTAAAAATGTATAAATAAACAATAATTTCGTCTTAAATACATTTCTATGATTTCTTATGGAATTTTTCTAATAAACTTACCTGTAAATTTATTATCTAAGAGTTTTTGAAATCATCTAGATTGTTCTTACATTGACTACTAAATAAATTTCTGACAATTCCAACTAAAATAACTGCTATAATTGGCTTATTTTTATAATAAATAATAAATGAAAAATAAAATAAAATTTGCTTTAATATTAAAAAGGAAATAGCTAATATTAAATTGTTAAACTTCAATCATTTAAAATTATCTCTTAATAAAATTTTATTAAATAAACTATTACGGTATATTATTTTTCTTTATCTATTCAATTAAAATTGCTTTATCTAAAATAATTATTTTATATGTTTTATTATCAATTTTTAAATTTTATTTAGTAATCAATTTATAAGTTATATATCTTTTGCTTTCATAGATTTTTTTTCTATATTTTGCTTTATTTATATATTAAGTAATATAAATATAGTTCAATGATTTTTAAATATATTAATTTATTAATTTAAATTAATTTTTTCTCATAAATTATTATACTTAATCATAGTTTGTTTTCACTAAATTTTAGAGTATTCTTCAATAAATTAAATCGATTATTTTTTGCTATAATTTTAGTTTAATAGAATATTTATAAGAATTTCATCTTAAATAAATTATTTTTAGATCATTTTATTCTAAAATTTACATTATTTTTTACTTTAAGGATATCCCTACATTTAAAAAATATAAATTCCTTGGAAAGCAAACATACTTTCTACTTCTATCTTTAAATAGTTGCTAAATACTATTTTTATCTGATATTAAGAAATAAAGATACCATTAAAGGATTTGAGGAAATTACTTTACGTGAGATTTTTCAAAATTTTAATTTTCCTTCTACTCAATTTTATGAATTTTTTTATTAATTTCTTGTTAAAAGATTCGTGTCAGAAATATTATATAATAAATAAATAGGGAGGAGCAATCCTCCAACTGAAACTGACTTAAACTCTGGTACCAGGAAGTACCCCATAGGTGAAGAACCAGCCAAGGGCAGAGAAGACAAGAACGAAGAGGATCAAGTAGAATTAATGATGAAAGATGCCAGGTACTAAGGTCTCTTAGGATAGCATTCCGATCGCAGCCCTATAGAAGAAAAAATTCACAAGAGAATGCTAGCACTGTGGAAGACTTCAGCAAGGAATTTTTTTAACTTTAAAAATCTTTATTAAAGAGCTGCGTACCATTGAGGTGCTACGCGCACTATAATCTCATTTATTTATTATTTATTTATTTAACTAAATTTAAAATAATAGGAGATATATAATCACACTATTCTAATTATTACATAGTGCTGCGCTCCATTGAGGTGCTACGCGAGTTTAATAAAAGTTTTTTTTTAATGAGAAGATATTTTATTACTCTATTTAATTTAAGACTTAATTTTTTATATTAAGCTTTTAATTCTTAAACATAAAGATTATTCTAACCTACTTATTATTTAAACAAAGTATCTAAATTTAATTTAAAATTTATGAAAGAGATATACTTGTCAGAAACTTAAACTGTTTATATAAAATTCGTTGCTTTTATTAGAATTGTTTAATTCTTAAATTAATTTAGTTATCTAATATCAAGATTTTCATCATTTTTTTATTTAGAAATATTTGTTTAAGATTTAACAATCAATTTAAAGTTTAAATTTTTAATTTTTAATAATTTAAAGAATTTATTGACTAAATTTAATTTATGCACAAATCTATTAGAAAGCCTTAGTTTATTGAATGATTTTTATATAAAATTAGAATAATGTTGGAAATAATAATAATTATGAATGTATTCTAAATTTAAATAAGTTTAGTTTTATAAATTATGTAATAATTATAAGTCAAATTTAATTAAAAATGTTTGATAGATTATTCATTTTCGCTACTTATTTTTAGAATATATGCCTTAATAAAAATCTGATTTTCAGCTTTAAGGCTTTTTAAATAACTTTTTTATCTTATTTTAATTCTAAATTAAAGAAAATTAAAAAAATGTTAAATTAACTTAATTTTTAGCTATTTGACTATATTGTGAATGAAATATATAATATCTTTAGCAAATATATAAATTAAAAGTTTTAATATCCTTTTATTAAGTTACATAATAATTAGCAGCACTGAATTATCTACCTTAGTGCAAATTTATAAATTAATATTGGAGATAATCATTTTTAGAATCAAAATTTTCACCTTCTTCTCTTCATATTTTTCTACTCTAATTTTATTTAAATAAAATTAATTTTTTATTTTTAATGACATTACTATTAAAAATCATTTAATATTTTTTAAATTTTGATAAAACTCTATCTAATTAATTGGTTGTTTCAAATAGATAACTAAAATAGATTAAATTTAATGAAAAATGTATCTTAATTTTATAATTTACATTTATAAGAACTAAGCCATAAATTTATTAAGTATATATCTCTTATTAAAAATTTAAAGCATCATTATAAATAAAATATGAAATAAGTTCTGACTTAAATATAAATTTATCAACATTTATTAGCATACCTTGAAATATTTTACTAGGGTATGAATTTTTTTATTTTGCGAGCCAAAAATAATAAATAATTATGATTAATATTTCATGGTAGTGCTTGATCTTTTTCTCGAGACTAATAAAACGTTTCAGTTAAAAATCTCTTTTCTAAACATTTATTTTTTAGAATTAAATGATTTTAGTATATTCTTCGTTAAATTACTTTATATATTCTTTAGTATAGCTTTTAATTAATTTTAATTGAGCTTTTTGTTTTAAAATAAAATTTAATAAAATTAAATTTTTTATGTTTTTTTTTATTTTTAATTCATCATTAATAACTAAAATACATTTCTTTGATTAAAGATTTTTTATTTTTCTATTTTTCTAATTTTAGATTTGCTTATTTTAGGTGTAATCAAACATCATAAAGTTCAGCGTACTATGACTCTAAAAATCGCATATTAATATGGAAATTTTAAAATTTTTCTTCTCAGATTTCAATTTAAAATAATTATCAGAAACTTAATTATTTTCTGGTTAACAATTACGAGGCGGTGCTGGAACTTTATTTAAAAAATAAATTTTAGTATTATTCGAATTTTTTAACTTTCAGTTTGGAAAAAATTATTGCAATAGCTCTTTTAAAATCCTAAATTAAATTAGCTAGGAACATAAAAATAATTGAATGATAAGAATTTTAAATTTTAAGTTGTAGATATTTGTTGTTTCTTTTAGAATGTGATATTTTTCAATCTATTTAATCACTTTTTATTTAAGAATATTTTCATGCTTGAGGAACTGGTAGTTTACTTTTGCTTATTTAGAACAATTTTGTCTTTATTTTTCCATGCTTATAAAATGTTATCTTCTGTTCTTAAGGAAAGTAAAAAGATTTCAAGTTATTTTTGAATTAAATAATATGAACATAATGACTTAAAATAACTAATTTGAAGGTAAAATGCTAAATTAAAGTTGCTTATACACTTAAATTTATTAACTAGGAAAGTTATTTTATAGTTTTAAAATTCAATTAATTATTAAGAAAAATATCAAAATTAAACAATTGATGCTCACAAATTATTAAATACCTTTAAACTTATAAGTTCATTTCTCTACTAAAAATAAAAAGCATTGCAAATAAAATAGACTTAAAATAAAGAATACCAACTAAAGATGTAAATAAATAATTTAATTGCATACAATCTTATTTTAAAATTAAATAAAAATAAAGAGTTAAAGATATAATTATTTAGAAAGACTTGATAAAATCCAAAATTTTAATAGCCTTAAAATTAAAAAAATTTAATTTAGACAATTCTTAATAAATTTTACTTTCTTTTTGATTATAAAACTTAACTTTAGAATTGCTTTATTATGATGCTTTGAAATAAATTAAGTATTCTTCATAATAATTATAATAAATGAATTATTTCCTTCTATTATTAATTGCTTATATACATTTTTTAATTTTTTGCTAAATTAATAACTAATCATATATAAAAAGTCTATTAACTTACAATTATTTTTATTCCAAAATAAAAAATACTAGTAACCTGTATCTTAATTCGTATATTATTATTTTTTTAATATTATTTTTTATCAATTTTCTTTGATTCCATGTATAAAGCTTAAGTTTGTTTTATTTCAAACTAAAATACAATTTTTTTAATTTTAGTTTTACATTTTCACATCTACTTTCTTATTAAATAATTTTTTATTCTCAAATTCTCGAAGGATGAAAAAACTAAATTTAAATAATTTATATATAAAATCTCTCTTTAGACTTAGTTATATAATGATTCAAATTTTACTAGGAACATAAGATTAGAATAGATTTATTGTGGTAATATTTTTTTAGTTTGAAGCAAATTAAACTATCTCTCTGAAATTAAAGTGCTAAATATTTGCTAATCATAATCTTAATTTAAATTTATTTTATTTTATTTTAGTTCAAAGCTCGACTTTAATATTAAGTTGTAGACAATTTGTTATTAAATATAATGAATTTACCTAAAATTTAAAAGTTATTTCAAATCTTAATTTTCTTAGATTTATTAACCGATTCTTTAAAATATTTAATAAATATTCTAAATATTTTAAAAATTTATTATTTAATTAGGAAATTAATTTTAAAAGAAATATAGCTAAATTTAGAAATTAAATAAATCTCATTTGTAAATAAAATATATTGATATCCTTTAATCATTATAAAATATCGTAAAGTACATTCATATTCTTTTACTCTTAAAGTAAATAACTA
This sequence comes from Loxodes magnus, assembly GCA_946699065.1. NCBI lineage: Eukaryota > Ciliophora > Karyorelictea > Loxodida > Loxodidae > Loxodes > Loxodes magnus. The sequence continues at coordinate 114,060 of CAMPDV010000876.1, forward strand.
TAAATTTAGTTTTTATAAAAATACTTTTATTTTCTATGGAAATATTATGATTAATGTATTTTAAAATTTCTCATTTAGTATCTTTTTCTTGGATTTTCTTCGAGATTTTATAATGACTTTAATCTGATTATAACTTAATTATGAATTATAAGCAAAGCTATTCGAATTCTTTTAAATAAACTTAGAACCTTATTTTTATTTAATTAAATTAATTTTTAAAGGGAATCAATAAGAGCATCTTGGTGTTAACAATTCACTAAGAAATAAATAAAGGAAGATGACTAAAACTAAACAAATAATTTAGAAATTTAAATTTCTATTTATTATAAAATCTAAGATGAATAACTATTTCTAGCATTTCAAAAATTAAATATCATTCTCATTTAATAATTATTCTTATAAACTTTTTTATTTATTTTATTCTTTAATTCATTTTTACTTTTAAAGGTCGATATGTACGAGAAGCAATGAATTTGAAAATTGTGACGTTTGTCTATTTTAACCTAAATTTATAATTATCCTGAAATTTCTACTTTCTAGTGTATTTAAATAAGCAAATATCATTCATATTAATTTGAAAGTTATAATAAAACTTTAAGAATATTGGTTCTAAATTATTTTATTTTTAAATAACTAAAAGTAAATAAAAGCTTTAAAGTATTCTTGTAATAATGAAGAAACAGATTTAAAGAAATAAGAAGTGAAATAAATTAAGAAGAACTTAGATTATAGTCACTATTATCTTAGTAATCTATTTAATAATTTCGAAAATGATTACACTTTAAAATGCCTCTTGGAAATTAAATTAGTAAAATAAATTTAAGGATAGCGCACTTGGATTATTTATATAATCTTTCGATGTTAGGAAATGTCAATATTATCTATATGGTTTATAAGTAATTTTATCATAATTTAATATGCTCTCTTAACTTTTACTCAATCACTCTGAGTAAAAATAGGTAAAAAACTAAGTTAAAAGAAGGTTAAATTAATAAAATTGTTTAAAAAATGTTAGTAACTTAGGATTATAGCTCATTTAAATATCAATAATTGGTAGTCAACTTAATTATAATAATGAATATATTGATTTATACATACAGCTTATATATTATGTTTTATACATTAACATCAAATTTATTAGGATAAATTATGAATAGATATATTTGCCAAAGGCTAAAAATAACTAATTTATTAATTTTTTAAAAGAATAAAGAAATTTACTTTGCTGAAAAAACAATAAATGAAAAGCTAAAGAGTGAAATTAAAATAGCAGTTGCTTGAAAAGTAGAAAATATTTTAATTTATAAAATAAATTTTATTGCCTCATTAAGAATCATATCTTTAGCTACATTTATTACTTGTATGCCTCCTCTCTGCATTTAATTTTATTTCTTTAAATATGATTCCTTTAAAAAAAATTTATATTCTCTATCATAATTTTTTCAACTATTAATCTAAATTTATCCAAAGTTTTCTCCTGGAAAAATTTGACAAAGTTCATTTATATTATGCAGAATAATGACAGCAAGATAATAAAGAAATAAATGCTTAGAATGATTCATTGAATACTGAAAAGAACTCTTCCTAAAGTTCAATTATATATTGATTAAAAATGTCAGCAAGTTATTCAAATTTCATAATAAATGCGTTTAATATTTCAGTACTAAATGATAGAGACTCTCTTTCATTTTTTTAAATAAAATCTAAGTAATTTTATTAAACTTAAATAAAAATTTAGCTTTCTTAAGAAATGTTTAGATAGCGATGCATTTTTAAATAAAAATAAAATAATAATAAATAAATGAGATTATAAAGCGCGTAACACCTCAATGGTACGCAGCTCTTTAATAAGATTTTAAAAGTTAAAAAAAATCTTGCTAAAGTCTTCCACAGTGCTAGCATTCCCTTGTGAATTTGTCTTCTATAGGGCCGCGATCGGAATGCTACCCTAGGAGACCTTAGTATCTGGTATCTTTCACCATTAATGCTATTTGATGCCTCTTCAATCTTGTCTTTCTTCTCTTGACTGTTCTTCACCTACAGGGTACTGAGACTATTTACTAAGCAAGCGAAATGAAGATAACACAATATACATTTCTTAACATGATTACCTTCTTGCTTGCTTAAACTATTCTACTTGCTTAAATCAATGTTAAATTTTCAGAAGAGGGTGAGAAGGAAGCTTTAAGTCAATCATTCATAAGGATATGGATGTTCATTGCAAGATTCAAGCTCAACTATGTGTTTTATTAAAGAAGATAAACCCATTCTCTTTTTATAATCACAATCACCTTAAAACTTTATGAGTTTGAATTACCTAAATCTTACAAACTTAGTAATTTCTGGAAAAAATTTTCTTCAAGGGACTAATTGCAATTAAACAATTTGCAATTTTATTATAATATAATATAATTTAATTTAAATAGGGTGGAAAGCCCTTTCCTTCGGATGCTGCTTGGAGGCCCAGCAAGGCAACAAAAAATGAGCGCGGACGGAGGATAAATCGGAGGAAGAGAAACCAATGACAAGAGAAAGAAGATGTGACAAGCTGGAGAACTCTGAATGCCAGGAGGAAATTTTCTTCATCATAGGTCGGGGAAATGTACCCGTAATCGCATATTACATCCTATACTTTGGAAGGAAAAATGATTGAGACGTACTGCAGGAAGAGGAAACAAGGTAAGAGAGAAAAGAGAGACCTATAAAAAAATTTTCGAATTTAAATAAAATTAATTTAAAGAGCTGCGCACCAACGAGAGTGCTACGCGCTCTATAATCAAATTTATTTATTTATATCAACTTAATGTTCGTTATTAGGGATATCTTCAGTGGTAATAGAACATTTTTCACCTAAAGGTAGTAATTAATTTTTTATCAATTAAAGTGAAATATAATTTGAGAAATTAAAAATCTCGAATAATGGGGCGGATTAAAGTGGCCGGGTATTCAATATATAAAATTCTGAGATTCAAATTGAAGATAGTAAATTTACTAGTGATGAGGGTCTTATTTTATTTAGTTATTAAAATAATATTTTGATAAAAAATATTCTGGATAAACTATCGAGATGGACAGTTAAAGGATTGAAAGAGTAACGACCTTTTATACATAGGTCATATAATAAAAGAAAACATCAGTTTTGAAAAGCAAATGGAGAATAGACTAGTAGCAGCATAAAAGATGTAAAAATAAATACCGAGAAAAATAACAATGAATAAGGGATTAAGCCATATAATTCAAAAATTTTTTTAAAAACTTTCGTAATCTCAGTTTTGAGTTATGGAGCAGAAGTGATCCCATATTGCAAATAATTTCTAGGAAAATAAGTGTTGGAGCAATTAGAAATAATATAGAAAATATTTCTATAAAATAGATACTCAAAAGTTTAAGAAAATGAAAAAGCTAAAATTTATACTGAGCAGTTTAGTAATCTTAATCAATTTCAAGTAATTACTTACACTAAGTTGAACAAAGAATTTAGACAAGAAATTATCGATATATTTAATTTAGAACCCAATCATATAGCTTTCGAAAAGATCTTTAAGATCATCATTATCCTATAGATATTCCTACTGTATGTGTGGAGAGTATGATTCATTCGAACACATTTTTAAATGTATATACTATTCTAATATAAGATATTTACTATTGTAAAAGATTGGGAATTATGATTTAAGATGACTTATATTATATGATTAAGGTTTTATAAGCTCCTTTCCTAAGTCTTATTTGGTATATTTAGATTTATAAATAATTATATTTCACAAGAAACTTATGTCAAGAAGACTAGAATTATTAGAAATAGAAAAAGTATAAAAGGAAGAAATAAAAGATGAGATTAAATTAAAGTATCTTAAAATTGTTAAGATCAAGACTATAATTAAAAGCAATAAAAAAATTTACTAATGTCTATAATTGAAGGAAGCAATTCTTGCAGTTATAGATGTAAAAAACTCTTTAAGTTTAAAGCTTAAATTTAGAAATAATATAGAGAAGATCTTTACGAACAATCATAGATGCCCCTTTCTAAGTGTAAAATGAGATGCTAGAATACGAGTTACAGTTTATGAAATTTAAACATTACCTATGGCAAAAACGCTGAGATTAAGAGGCAGACTAATAGGTAACTAAGGAAAAACAGTAGATGGATTAATGTTCGACCTAAGTAAAGAAGAGAACTTTATATTTGAACAATACTGCACGACAATAAAATTAGAATTAAAAATTGAAGACAAAAATATATTTATAGATGATGGTAATAATAATCAAAAAGGGAAGAAAAACATTAATCGTGCAATTTGAGAACATAGAGTATACATAGAAGATAGAGAAAGAATGGAGTAAATGATAACAACATTATAATATAGAAAAACATGATTTGATGAATATAAAGTAGGACCACTTAGATACCTGAGATACAATAAAAATAGAAAAGAAGAAATACGCTACCTATTTAGAATAAGAGCGAGATGTAACGGGAGCTAGGATTGCTTAAAAGAAAGACAACTAATTATGACAAGTCAATGCCCTCTCTGTAATGATGCAAGAGAAAATGAAAGTCATATCATAGAAAAATGCTCAGAATACAAAGAAAGTAGATAAATATATATTAGAAAGTTAAGAACAATAGGAGTAGAAAGACAAGGAATGGAACTATTTGATATAATATGAGGTACGGCAAAATTCGAAAAATTCATTAGAACCTAAGAAGAGTAAAAAAGAGCTAAAACTGACTTGGTAATAAAAGATTATATCAAAAACATATTAGAAAAAAGGAAAAGAACATATATAGAAAATAAAATTAAATGAAAAAAAAAGAAATAGAAAAAGATTATAGAGCAGGAAAAGGATAGTTTTTATGAGTTTATAAAAGCTTGATTAAGAAGAAAAGAATTAGAAACGAAAATTAGCAAAGTATGTAAAAAAAAATAATGGACGCTTGCAATAAAGATTTAATAAAACGTAGATAGTTAGAAGACAGAAGAACAAGAGATAACATAGAGGAAAGTGAGGAAGATATGTAACTAATAAGAGAAGAATTTATATTACCTGAAGGTTTACTTAAAGAAACTGACATATATTTAGAAATGTAAAGAGCTGCGTACCATTAAGGTGCTAAGCTCTCTATAATTTGTTTAATTATTTATTATTCATTAATTTTTTTTTTAAACTACATTGATGTAATTATAGATATTTCATGCTTACTCTTATTTTTTATGAACTAAAAAAAATAATTTTAGTTTTTCCACCATTTTTTTTAATTTTTTTTAATTTTTTCTAACTTTTTTTAATTTTTTCTAACTTTTTTTAATTTTTTTTAATTTTTTTAAATTTTTTTTTATTCAAAATACTTAAATATTTTGAGTAGCTTAAAAGTTTTTAAATTTTATCTTAAAATTTTGTAAATTTTAATTTTTTTATGTTAAATATTTTTTTTAAATAATAAAAATAATTTATCAATTTTTATTTCAATATAATTAGTTTCTTAATACTAAATTGTTTTTTAATCTTTATAAATGGATAGCAATCAATGTCCAAACTGTAAAAAGCAATTCGATTAAGAAGAGAGATTATATAAACGATTACCATGTGGTTGTATTTCATGTTTGAATTGTCTTAAAACTATATATTAGTTTACTTAAAAAATTGAATGCATAAAGCACTAGCAAGTTTATTACATACAGCCTGAATAGTTATAAGGATAAGTTAATTAACTTCGAGTTAATTAAGAAGTACCAACAAATTAATAGTTTTAATCTGTTGAATAAGTACAGATGAATGAATAAAAAAAATGGTTACAGGGATTTTAGATTCAAAAATAAAATTACCATAATATGATAAAAGAACTTGTATAGGATAGTTCTCAATTTATGCAGACAATCTAGGTCTTATCGTTTCAGTAGATACTAAAGATTTTAACGGATTAAATTTCAGGTACAAATAATAAGATCAAGAATTTACTTTAGCGTCTGACTAAGCTTCAAGTACCAAATTAATTTTAGTAATAGCCAATGGGTTAATAATAATAAAATCTAAGACAGAATAGTTAATAAGAACTTAATTCAATTTTACAAGAGATAGCTGAGTTAAGAAGAAGTTAGAGTCAGCAAATGAACATAACAATTCTAAGAAATATTATCTAGTCAAGTATATTCAAAGTATTCAGTTATTTAAGTTAGAATTCTAATGGCTAGCAATTAACTTTGAACGAGGCGTAGTAAATAATATAAAACTATTTCAAGTAAGTCAATGTAGTGAATGAGATTTGTTAAGTAGCAACTATTGCAATATAACCAGAAGTTTAAATCTAAGCTTAAATTCAAGAGTAAAAAATAGTGAGCAAATATGCATTATATGATTTCGCAAATTTATCATTAAGCAAGCTAAATCAGTTGTTGAATCAGATAAAAGATGAGAATCTCAATGTAATAATGTTGAAGTAAAGTCCTTTAAGCAAGCCAGGATTAATTGAATAAGGATAAATTTTGTTGCAATTACCTTAAGTAACTGACTAACTAATTCATAAAAAGTTGTTTTAGATAGTTTAGTTATGTAAGTCTCAACAAGGAGTATCTTAAATAGCCTCTAACGCCTTAACAATGTTGAACTTCATGAACTTCGCATTCACGTAATAAAACTTCCAGAACACTGAATTAAATAACTCTGATTTATCTGACACCACCTTCACAAACTGCAATTTAGCTAACTCCAATCTAACATCAGCTAACCTAAGAAACTCTAAATTCATCAACTGTGACCTCTCCAACACCAACCTAACCTAAATCTCCACTGAACACCCTCAAGTTTTCACTGGACACTCTGATCGTGTCACATCGGTTGCCATCTCCTCAGATGCTAATTTAATCCTTTCTGGTTCTCTTGACAAAACTCTAAGACTCTACAACATAGCCACAGGTACCTGTAAGACCATGAGTGGTCACACTAGTCATGTATATGCTGTGGCTATATCCAGTGATTCAGAGTTCATCGTATCGGGAAGTTATGATTATACGGTGAGACTATGGGACGTCAAGACAGGTACCTGTAAGACCATGAGTGGTCACACTAGTTTTGTATATGCTGTGGCTATATCCAGTGATTCAGAGTTCATTGTATCGGGAAGTTGATGATTAGACGGTGAGACTATGGGACGTCAAGACAGGTACCTGTAAGACCATGAGTGGTCACACACATTATGTATCAGCTGTGGCTATATCCAGTGATTCAGAGTTTATCGTATCGGGAAGTCATGATACTACTCTTAGACTTTACAATATCAAGACAGCTACCTGTAAGACCATGAGTGGTCACACTAGTTCTGTATATGCTGTGGCTATATCCAGTGATTCCAGCTTAATCATATCTGGATCGGATGACAAAACAATTCGTTTATGGAACTCAAGAACATAATAATGTACGCTGGTCTTATCGGGTCACACATCTTCTGTCTATTCGGTAATATTCTCAAATAACAACAAGTATATCTTATCTGGATCTAAGGACAAGACAATAAGAATATGAAATATCTCTAATGGATAGTGTATCTGTGTACTATTGGGTCATACGGACCCAGTGAAGAGTTTATCATTATCTAGTGACAACAATTGATTAGTATCGAGTAACTAAAGTGCATTCTATTCAGCCTAATCAAAAGACTACAACATTCGAAGATGGAACTTAGGAAGGCTATTGAATAGTGAATAAACAACTAACTAGTAATAGGTAAGTTTAAATCTACAATAATTATATAGACTGACTGGAGCAAAGTATATGCTGACTATGGATTAAGATTTAACAATTGTGTAATGGCTAATACTATAATGAGTGTGGAGGACAAGTAGAGATACATCAAGTGATCTATTCTATTTTAAACTATTTAAACTATTTAATTTTATTACATTTAAAGAATATTAAAATTTTCTAAGTCTTTATTCTAATAAATTATATTCTCCTTCTTATTATTATTATTATTATTTTATTTAAAGAAAAAAAATTGTAAGATTTTGTATTTTTTCTAAGTCTTTTTATTGAACTTATTTATTTTTATTAATATTTTTTTTAATTTAATTTCAAAATCAAGTGTTAGAGAAATTTAATATTTTGCTTAATGTTTTAAAATTTTTGAGGTATGTACAAGAGTAAAAAAAGTTCTAAATTTCAAAGTGTTTTTAATTTTTTTTGAAGTACATACTAGACAAAAAAAATATTAAATTTTCAAGTGTTTAAATTTTTTTTTGAGGTACATACTAGACTAAAAAATTTTAAATTTTCTAGTGATAGAAAAATTTTCGAAGTATGTACTAAAGTTAAAAAATTTTAGATTTTTCCTGTGTTAGAAAAATTTTTGAGGTATATACTCAGCTAAATAATTTAAATTTTCAAGCGTTAGGAAAATTTTTTGAGTAATGTGCTAGAGCTAAATTTTTTTTAATTTTATATTACAATCTTAGAATTTTTTTGAGTTACGTGCTAGCGCAAAGTTTTTTTTAATTTGTTATATTTAATTACGTTTGTTATTGTTTTTAAGTTGCACAATGTAATTTTACGATAGGAAAAAAGTAGAATACTGCATTTAATGTGCAGCAGATTAAATTTTCATGAGATAGAAGCCCTGGAATCGTGAAAAACGTCAAAGCCTTTTTTTGCTCAGCGTTTTACACTATAGGGCTGAGTTGGGACGGAACAAGCTGGGGGATTTCGGGATTAGTAGAGGGTAAGAAAGGAATATAAATTTTTAAGAAAAATTTTCAAAATAAAAAGGTTTTTGAAAAAAATTGGAATAAAAAATTTGAGACTATTTTTTTTGATTTCGATTTTGAAAATTTTTGATATTGGTTTTCAAAACTTTTGATTTTTGATTTTGGTTTTTTAAATTTTTGATTTTGGCTTTGAAAATTTTGGATTTTGGGCTTGAAAATTGTTGAATTGGGATTTGAAAGTTTCGATATTGGATTTTGGTTTTGAAAACTTTCGATTTTGTATTTTGGTTTTGAAGATTTAAGTTTTGGTTTTGTAAGTTTTTGTTTTTTGATTTGAAAATTTTCGATTTTGGTTCGTAATAAAAATTTTAAGAATTGGGTTTCGGTAGTTTTTTAATTTTTTAAATTTAAACGAAAGGCGAATAAGAGTATTTAAAGCATTAAATCGTGAAAAATTTAATTTTGTTTTTTTGCTCAGCTTTTTACACTGCAAGACTTTTTTCGGACGGAACAAACTGGGGGAAATCGGGATGGATAAAGGTCAGAATGGTATAAATTTTAAAAAAAAGTTTCAAAATATAAAAGGGTTTTGAGAAAAAATGGGAATATAAAAATTCCAAATAAAATTTTCGATTTTGGTTTTGAAATGTTTTGATTTTGGGATGTGCTAATTTTTTTTGAATTGGGTCGTGATAATTTTTTTTATTTTGGGTAATGAAAATTGTTTTTGATTTTTAGAGTTAATAAAAGGAGAAAAAGATAATATTCAGCTTTAAATTGTGAAAAATATATCTTCGATTTTAACCTCAGCTTTTTACACAACAAGACTTTTTTTGAAAGGAATAAACTTTAAAATACCTTTAAAAAAGAGATTAAAAACGATTTTTTATTGAATTAATGTATTAAAAGATATCTGAAAAAAATAAAAATGTTTTCAAAATGATAAAGTGAAAATGCACTTTTTGACGTAAGAGTTTAGCACTATATGAGAAGTTTGGACGGAACAATGAAAGAAAAGACTTTAGTTATAAAGCAATTTAAAATAGTAAAAAAGTAATGGATTAATATACAATAAACGTTAAAAAATTTTTGGACAAACTAATAGAATATTTATAGCATTAGAAAACGAAGAAATAAAAAATAAAAACTTTAAAAAATAAAAAAAAATAGTAACATTTAATTAAAAAATTTTCGAAGTTTAAATAAAGAGTTAATTTAACTAAAAAAAAGAACCATGTGATTTTCTGTATTCAAAAGATAAAAATGTGATAAGTTAAAAAAAACATTGGTAGAAATAAAAAGAAAAAAAGTAATTTGATTTATAGATTCTTAATATTTTTTCAAAAAAATATAAAAGAAAAATAAAGCATTTGCGAAAGAAAGATAGATAAAAATAAATCGAATAACTTCTTCAAAATAAATAAAAATAAATAAAAAGTAAGACAAGAAATATATGAAAAAAAAAAAGCAAATTGAATAGAAGGAAAAAGTCTATTAAGAAACAAATTTATGAGTATCTTGAAAGTAATAAATAAAAAAAGAGCAAAAAATTAATTGCATAATGAGAGTAGTGAAGAAAAAAAAAGGGAAAAAAAATACTTAAGAGCAGTTAAATAAAAATGATAAAAAGATGAATAATAAGCCGAGAAATAAAAGTAATAAATAGACTGAGATCACTAAGAAAACTTAAAGTAATAAAATATCAGGAGATATAAAGGGAAAGTAGTTAATTTTAAAAGTGAAAAAAAAAAGAAAGAAAAGAAGAGTAATTTCAGATGTCAAGTGCTTAAGATTCGAAAAGATATGAGTTATAAAGAGTAGTTAGTTAGTAAAAGTGAAGAAGAAAAGTAAGAAAAAGAGTCTTGCAATCAGTTATGTAAAGTTATACTAGAAGAGATATTTTTGATTATATTTGCGAGAAAAGTGAAGAAGAAAAGTAAGAAAAAGAGTCTTGCAATCAGTTATGTAAAGTTATACTAGAAGAGATATTTTTGATTATATTTGCGTGAAAAGTGAAGAAGAAAAGTAAGAAAAAGAGTCTTGCAATCAGTTATGTAAAGTTATACTAGAAGAGATATTTTTGATTATATTTGCGTGAAAAGTGAAGAAGAAAAGTAAGAAAAAGAGTCTTGCAATCAGTTATGTAAAGTTATACTAGAAGAGATATTTTTGATTATATTTGCGAGAAAAGTGAAAAGTGAAGAAGAAAAGTAAGAAAAAGAGTCTTGCAATCAGTTATGTAAAGTTATACTAGAAGAGATATTTTTGATTATATTTTTGATTATCATTTGCGAGAAAAGTGAAGAAGAAAAGTAAGAAAAAGAGTCTTGCAATCAGTTATGTAAAGTTATACTAGAAGAGATATTTTTGATTATATTTGCGTGAAAAGTGAAGAAGAAAAGTAAGAAAAAGAGTCTTGCAATCAGTTATGTAAAGTTATACTAGAAGAGATATTTTTGATTATATTTGCGAGAAAAGTGAAGAAGAAAAGTAAGAAAAAGAGTCTTGCAATCAGTTATGTAAAGTTATACTAGAAGAGATATTTTTGATTATATTTGCGTGAAAAGTGAAGAAGAAAAGTAAGAAAAAGAGTCTTGCAATCAGTTATGTAAAGTTATACTAGAAGAGATATTTTTGATTATATTTGCGTGAAAAGTGAAGAAGAAAAGTAAGAAAAAGAGTCTTGCAATCAGTTATGTAAAGTTATACTAGAAGAGATATTTTTGATTATATTTGCGTGAAAAGTGAAGAAGAAAAGTAAGAAAAAGAGTCTTGCAATCAATACTAGAAGAGATATTTTTGATTATATTTGCGTGAAAAGTGAAGAAGAAAAGTAAGAAAAAGAGTGCAATCAGTTATGTAAAGTTATACTAGAAGAGATATTTTTGATTATATTTGCGTGAAAAGTGAAGAAGAAAAGTAAGAAAAAGAGTCTTGCAATCAGTTATGTAAAGTTATACTAGAAGAGATATTTTTGATTATATTTGCGTGAAAAGTGAAGAAGAAAAGTAAGAAAAAGAGTCTTGCAATCAGTTATGTAAAGTTATACTAGAAGAGATATTTTTGATTATATTTGCGTGAAAAGTGAAGAAGAAAAGTAAGAAAAAGAGTCTTGCAATCAGTTATGTAAAGTTATACTAGAAGAGATATTTTTGATTATATTTGCGTGAAAAGTGAAGAAGAAAAGTAAGAAAAAGAGTCTTGCAATCAGTTATGTAAAGTTATACTAGAAGAGATATTTTTGATTATATTTGCGTGAAAAGTGAAGAAGAAAAGTAAGAAAAAGAGTCTTGCAATCAGTTATGTAAAGTTATACTAGAAGAGATATTTTTGATTATATTTGCGTGAAAAGTGAAGAAGAAAAGTAAGAAAAAGAGTCTTGCAATCAGTTATGTAAAGTTATACTAGAAGAGATATTTTTGATTATATTTGCGAGAAAAGTGAAGAAGAAAAGTAAGAAAAAGAGTCTTGCAATCAGTTATGTAAAGTTATACTAGAAGAGATATTTTTGATTATATTTGCGTGAAAAGTGAAGAAGAAAAGTAAGAAAAAGAGTCTTGCAATCAGTTATGTAAAGTTATACTAGAAGAGATATTTTTGATTATATTTGCGAGAAAAGTGAAGAAGAAAAGTAAGAAAAAGAGTCTTGCAATCAGTTATGTAAAGTTATACTAGAAGAGATATTTTTGATTATATTTGCGTGAAAAGTGAAGAAGAAAAGTAAGAAAAAGAGTCTTGCAATCAGTTATGTAAAGTTATACTAGAAGAGATATTTTTGATTATATTTGCGTGAAAAGTGAAGAAGAAAAGTAAGAAAAAGAGTCTTGCAATCAGTTATGTAAAGTTATACTAGAAGAGATATTTTTGATTATATTTGCGTGAAAAGTGAAGAAGAAAAGTAAGAAAAAGAGTCTTGCAATCAGTTATGTAAAGTTATACTAGAAGAGATATTTTTGATTATATTTGCTAGAAGAGATATTTTTGATTATATTTGCGTGAAAAGTGAAGAAGAAAAGTAAGAAAAAGAGTCTTGCAATCAGTTATGTAAAGTTATACTAGAAGAGATATTTTTTGATTATATTTGCTAGAAGAGATATTTTTGATTATATTTGCGTGAAAAGTGAAGAAGAAAAGTAAGAAAAAGAGTCTTGCAATCAGTTATGTAAAGTTATACTAGAAGAGATATTTTTGATTATATTTGCATGAAAAGTGAAGAAGAAAAGTAAGAAAAAGAGTCTTGCAATCAGTTATGTAAAGTTATACTAGAAGAGATATTTTTGATTATATTTGCGTGAAAAGTGAAGAAGAAAAGTAAGAAAAAGAGTCTTGCAATCAGTTATGTAAAGTTATACTAGAAGAGATATTTTTGATTATATTTGCGTGAAAAGTGAAGAAGAAAAGTAAGAAAAAGAGTCTTGCAATCAGTTATGTAAAGTTATACTAGAAGAGATATTTTTGATTATATTTGCGTGAAAAGTGAAGAAGAAAAGTAAGAAAAAGAGTCTTGCAATCAGTTATGTAAAGTTATACTAGAAGAGATATTTTTGATTATATTTGCGTGAAAAGTGAAGAAGAAAAGTAAGAAAAAGAGTCTTGCAATCAGTTATGTAAAGTTATACTAGAAGAGATATTTTTGATTATATTTGCGTGAAAAGTGAAGAAGAAAAGTAAGAAAAAGAGTCTTGCAATCAGTTATGTAAAGTTATACTAGAAGAGATATTTTTGATTATATTTGCGAGAAAAGTGAAGAAGAAAAGTAAGAAAAAGAGTCTTGCAATCAGTTATGTAAAGTTATACTAGAAGAGATATTTTTGATTATATTTGCGTGAAAAGTGAAGAAGAAAAGTAAGAAAAAGAGTCTTGCAATCAGTTATGTAAAGTTATACTAGAAGAGATATTTTTGATTATATTTGCGTGAAAAGTGAAGAAGAAAAGTAAGAAAAAGAGTCTTGCAATCAGTTATGTAAAGTTATACTAGAAGAGATATTTTTGATTATATTTGCGTGAAAAGTGAAGAAGAAAAGTAAGAAAAAGAGTCTTGCAATCAGTTATGTAAAGTTATACTAGAAGAGATATTTTTGATTATATTTGCGTGAAAAGTGAAGAAGAAAAGTAAGAAAAAGAGTCTTGCAATCAGTTATGTAAAGTTATACTAGAAGAGATATTTTTGATTATATTTGCGTGAAAAGTGAAGAAGAAAAGTAAGAAAAAGAGTCTTGCAATCAGTTATGTAAAGTTATACTAGAAGAGATATTTTTGATTATATTTGCGTGAAAAGTGAAGAAGAAAAGTAAGAAAAAGAGTCTTGCAATCAGTTATGTAAAGTTATACTAGAAGAGATATTTTTGATTATATTTGCGTGAAAAGTGAAGAAGAAAAGTAAGAAAAAGAGTCTTGCAATCAGTTATGTAAAGTTATACTAGAAGAGATATTTTTGATTATATTTGCGTGAAAAGTGAAGAAGAAAAGTAAGAAAAAGAGTCTTGCAATCAGTTATGTAAAGTTATACTAGAAGAGATATTTTTGATTATATTTGCGTGAAAAGTGAAGAAGAAAAGTAAGAAAAAGAGTCTTGCAATCAGTTATGTAAAGTTATACTAGAAGAGATATTTTTGATTATATTTGCGTGAAAAGTGAAGAAGAAAAGTAAGAAAAAGAGTCTTGCAATCAGTTATGTAAAGTTATACTAGAAGAGATATTTTTGATTATATTTGCGTGAAAAGTGAAGAAGAAAAGTAAGAAAAAGAGTCTTGCAATCAGTTATGTAAAGTTATACTAGAAGAGATATTTTTGATTATATTTGCGAGAAAAGTGAAGAAGAAAAGTAAGAAAAAGAGTCTTGCAATCAGTTATGTAAAGTTATACTAGAAGAGATATTTTTGATTATATTTGCGTGAAAAGTGAAGAAGAAAAGTAAGAAAAAGAGTCTTGCAATCAGTTATGTAAAGTTATACTAGAAGAGATATTTTTGATTATATTTGCGTGAAAAGTGAAGAAGAAAAGTAAGAAAAAGAGTCTTGCAATCAGTTATGTAAAGTTATACTAGAAGAGATATTTTTGATTATATTTGCGTGAAAAGTGAAGAAGAAAAGTAAGAAAAAGAGTCTTGCAATCAGTTATGTAAAGTTATACTAGAAGAGATATTTTTGATTATATTTGCGTGAAAAGTGAAGAAGAAAAGTAAGAAAAAGAGTCTTGCAATCAGTTATGTAAAGTTATACTAGAAGAGATATTTTTGATTATATTTGCGTGAAAAGTGAAGAAGAAAAGTAAGAAAAAGAGTCTTGCAATCAGTTATGTAAAGTTATACTAGAAGAGATATTTTTGATTATATTTGCGTGAAAAGTGAAGAAGAAAAGTAAGAAAAAGAGTCTTGCAATCAGTTATGTAAAGTTATACTAGAAGAGATATTTTTGATTATATTTGCGTGAAAAGTGAAGAAGAAAAGTAAGAAAAAGAGTCTTGCAATCAGTTATGTAAAGTTATACTAGAAGAGATATTTTTGATTATATTTGCGTGAAAAGTGAAGAAGAAAAGTAAGAAAAAGAGTCTTGCAATCAGTTATGTAAAGTTATACTAGAAGAGATATTTTTGATTATATTTGCGTGAAAAGTGAAGAAGAAAAGTAAGAAAAAGAGTCTTGCAATCAGTTATGTAAAGTTATACTAGAAGAGATATTTTTGATTATATTTGCGTGAAAAGTGAAGAAGAAAAGTAAGAAAAAGAGTCTTGCAATCAGTTATGTAAAGTTATACTAGAAGAGATATTTTTGATTATATTTGCGTGAAAAGTGAAGAAGAAAAGTAAGAAAAAGAGTCTTGCAATCAGTTATGTAAAGTTATACTAGAAGAGATATTTTTGATTATATTTGCGTGAAAAGTGAAGAAGAAAAGTAAGAAAAAGAGTCTTGCAATCAGTTATGTAAAGTTATACTAGAAGAGATATTTTTGATTATATTTGCGTGAAAAGTGAAGAAGAAAAGTAAGAAAAAGAGTCTTGCAATCAGTTATGTAAAGTTATACTAGAAGAGATATTTTTGATTATATTTGCGTGAAAAGTGAAGAAGAAAAGTAAGAAAAAGAGTCTTGCAATCAGTTATGTAAAGTTATACTAGAAGAGATATTTTTGATTATATTTGCGTGAAAAGTGAAGAAGAAAAGTAAGAAAAAGAGTCTTGCAATCAGTTATGTAAAGTTATACTAGAAGAGATATTTTTGATTATATTTGCGTGAAAAGTGAAGAAGAAAAGTAAGAAAAAGAGTCTTGCAATCAGTTATGTAAAGTTATACTAGAAGAGATATTTTTGATTATATTTGCGTGAAAAGTGAAGAAGAAAAGTAAGAAAAAGAGTCTTGCAATCAGTTATGTAAAGTTATACTAGAAGAGATATTTTTGATTATATTTGCGTGAAAAGTGAAGAAGAAAAGTAAGAAAAAGAGTCTTGCAATCAGTTATGTAAAGTTATACTAGAAGAGATATTTTTGATTATATTTGCGTGAAAAGTGAAGAAGAAAAGTAAGAAAAAGAGTCTTGCAATCAGTTATGTAAAGTTATACTAGAAGAGATATTTTTGATTATATTTGCGTGAAAAGTGAAGAAGAAAAGTAAGAAAAAGAGTCTTGCAATCAGTTATGTAAAGTTATACTAGAAGAGATATTTTTGATTATATTTGCGTGAAAAGTGAAGAAGAAAAGTAAGAAAAAGAGTCTTGCAATCAGTTATGTAAAGTTATACTAGAAGAGATATTTTTGATTATATTTGCGTGAAAAGTGAAGAAGAAAAGTAAGAAAAAGAGTCTTGCAATCAGTTATGTAAAGTTATACTAGAAGAGATATTTTTGATTATATTTGCGTGAAAAGTGAAGAAGAAAAGTAAGAAAAAGAGTCTTGCAATCAGTTATGTAAAGTTATACTAGAAGAGATATTTTTGATTATATTTGCGTGAAAAGTGAAGAAGAAAAGTAAGAAAAAGAGTCTTGCAATCAGTTATGTAAAGTTATACTAGAAGAGATATTTTTGATTATATTTGCGTGAAAAGTGAAGAAGAAAAGTAAGAAAAAGAGTCTTGCAATCAGTTATGTAAAGTTATACTAGAAGAGATATTTTTGATTATATTTGCGTGAAAAGTGAAGAAGAAAAGTAAGAAAAAGAGTCTTGCAATCAGTTATGTAAAGTTATACTAGAAGAGATATTTTTGATTATATTTGCGTGAAAAGTGAAGAAGAAAAGTAAGAAAAAGAGTCTTGCAATCAGTTATGTAAAGTTATACTAGAAGAGATATTTTTGATTATATTTGCGTGAAAAGTGAAGAAGAAAAGTAAGAAAAAGAGTCTTGCAATCAGTTATGTAAAGTTATACTAGAAGAGATATTTTTGATTATATTTGCGTGAAAAGTGAAGAAGAAAAGTAAGAAAAAGAGTCTTGCAATCAGTTATGTAAAGTTATACTAGAAGAGATATTTTTGATTATATTTGCGTGAAAAGTGAAGAAGAAAAGTAAGAAAAAGAGTCTTGCAATCAGTTATGTAAAGTTATACTAGAAGAGATATTTTTGATTATATTTGCGTGAAAAGTGAAGAAGAAAAGTAAGAAAAAGAGTCTTGCAATCAGTTATGTAAAGTTATACTAGAAGAGATATTTTTGATTATATTTGCGTGAAAAGTGAAGAAGAAAAGTAAGAAAAAGAGTCTTGCAATCAGTTATGTAAAGTTATACTAGAAGAGATATTTTTGATTATATTTGCGTGAAAAGTGAAGAAGAAAAGTAAGAAAAAGAGTCTTGCAATCAGTTATGTAAAGTTATACTAGAAGAGATATTTTTGATTATATTTGCGTGAAAAGTGAAGAAGAAAAGTAAGAAAAAGAGTCTTGCAATCAGTTATGTAAAGTTATACTAGAAGAGATATTTTTGATTATATTTGCGTGAAAAGTGAAGAAGAAAAGTAAGAAAAAGAGTCTTGCAATCAGTTATGTAAAGTTATACTAGAAGAGATATTTTTGATTATATTTGCGTGAAAAGTGAAGAAGAAAAGTAAGAAAAAGAGTCTTGCAATCAGTTATGTAAAGTTATACTAGAAGAGATATTTTTGATTATATTTGCGATTATATTTGAAAAGTGAAGAAGAAAAGTAAGAAAAAGAGTCTTGCAATCAGTTATGTAAAGTTATACTAGAAGAGATATTTTTGATTATATTTGCGTGAAAAGTGAAGAAGAAAAGTAAGAAAAAGAGTCTTGCAATCAGTTATGTAAAGTTATACTAGAAGAGATATTTTTGATTATATTTGCGTGAAAAGTGAAGAAGAAAAGTAAGAAAAAGAGTCTTGCAATCAGTTATGTAAAGTTATACTAGAAGAGATATTTTTGATTATATTTGCGTGAAAAGTGAAGAAGAAAAGTAAGAAAAAGAGTCTTGCAATCAGTTATGTAAAGTTATACTAGAAGAGATATTTTTGATTATATTTGCGTGAAAAGTGAAGAAGAAAAGTAAGAAAAAGAGTCTTGCAATCAGTTATGTAAAGTTATACTAGAAGAGATATTTTTGATTATATTTGCGTGAAAAGTGAAGAAGAAAAGTAAGAAAAAGAGTCTTGCAATCAGTTATGTAAAGTTATACTAGAAGAGATATTTTTGATTATATTTGCGTGAAAAGTGAAGAAGAAAAGTAAGAAAAAGAGTCTTGCAATCAGTTATGTAAAGTTATACTAGAAGAGATATTTTTGATTATATTTGCGTGAAAAGTGAAGAAGAAAAGTAAGAAAAAGAGTCTTGCAATCAGTTATGTAAAGTTATACTAGAAGAGATATTTTTGATTATATTTGCGTGAAAAGTGAAGAAGAAAAGTAAGAAAAAGAGTCTTGCAATCAGTTATGTAAAGTTATACTAGAAGAGATATTTTTGATTATATTTGCGTGAAAAGTGAAGAAGAAAAGTAAGAAAAAGAGTCTTGCAATCAGTTATGTAAAGTTATACTAGAAGAGATATTTTTGATTATATTTGCGTGAAAAGTGAAGAAGAAAAGTAAGAAAAAGAGTCTTGCAATCAGTTATGTAAAGTTATACTAGAAGAGATATTTTTGATTATATTTGCGTGAAAAGTGAAGAAGAAAAGTAAGAAAAAGAGTCTTGCAATCAGTTATGTAAAGTTATACTAGAAGAGATATTTTTGATTATATTTGCGTGAAAAGTGAAGAAGAAAAGTAAGAAAAAGAGTCTTGCAATCAGTTATGTAAAGTTATACTAGAAGAGATATTTTTGATTATATTTGCGTGAAAAGTGAAGAAGAAAAGTAAGAAAAAGAGTCTTGCAATCAGTTATGTAAAGTTATACTAGAAGAGATATTTTTGATTATATTTGCGTGAAAAGTGAAGAAGAAAAGTAAGAAAAAGAGTCTTGCAATCAGTTATGTAAAGTTATACTAGAAGAGATATTTTTGATTATATTTGCGTGAAAAGTGAAGAAGAAAAGTAAGAAAAAGAGTCTTGCAATCAGTTATGTAAAGTTATACTAGAAGAGATATTTTTGATTATATTTGCGTGAAAAGTGAAGAAGAAAAGTAAGAAAAAGAGTCTTGCAATCAGTTATGTAAAGTTATACTAGAAGAGATATTTTTGATTATATTTGCGTGAAAAGTGAAGAAGAAAAGTAAGAAAAAGAGTCTTGCAATCAGTTATGTAAAGTTATACTAGAAGAGATATTTTTGATTATATTTGCGTGAAAAGTGAAGAAGAAAAGTAAGAAAAAGAGTCTTGCAATCAGTTATGTAAAGTTATACTAGAAGAGATATTTTTGATTATATTTGCGTGAAAAGTGAAGAAGAAAAGTAAGAAAAAGAGTCTTGCAATCAGTTATGTAAAGTTATACTAGAAGAGATATTTTTGATTATATTTGCGTGAAAAGTGAAGAAGAAAAGTAAGAAAAAGAGTCTTGCAATCAGTTATGTAAAGTTATACTAGAAGAGATATTTTTGATTATATTTGCGTGAAAAGTGAAGAAGAAAAGTAAGAAAAAGAGTCTTGCAATCAGTTATGTAAAGTTATACTAGAAGAGATATTTTTGATTATATTTGCGTGAAAAGTGAAGAAGAAAAGTAAGAAAAAGAGTCTTGCAATCAGTTATGTAAAGTTATACTAGAAGAGATATTTTTGATTATATTTGCGTGAAAAGTGAAGAAGAAAAGTAAGAAAAAGAGTCTTGCAATCAGTTATGTAAAGTTATACTAGAAGAGATATTTTTGATTATATTTGCGTGAAAAGTGAAGAAGAAAAGTAAGAAAAAGAGTCTTGCAATCAGTTATGTAAAGTTATACTAGAAGAGATATTTTTGATTATATTTGCGTGAAAAGTGAAGAAGAAAAGTAAGAAAAAGAGTCTTGCAATCAGTTATGTAAAGTTATACTAGAAGAGATATTTTTGATTATATTTGCGAGAAAAGTGAAGAAGAAAAGTAAGAAAAAGAGTCTTGCAATCAGTTATGTAAAGTTATACTAGAAGAGATATTTTTGATTATATTTGCGTGAAAAGTGAAGAAGAAAAGTAAGAAAAAGAGTCTTGCAATCAGTTATGTAAAGTTATACTAGAAGAGATATTTTTGATTATATTTGCGTGAAAAGTGAAGAAGAAAAGTAAGAAAAAGAGTCTTGCAATCAGTTATGTAAAGTTATACTAGAAGAGATATTTTTGATTATATTTGCGAGAAAAGTGAAGAAGAAAAGTAAGAAAAAGAGTCTTGCAATCAGTTATGTAAAGTTATACTAGAAGAGATATTTTTGATTATATTTGCGTGAAAAGTGAAGAAGAAAAGTAAGAAAAAGAGTCTTGCAATCAGTTATGTAAAGTTATACTAGAAGAGATATTTTTGATTATATTTGCGTGAAAAGTGAAGAAGAAAAGTAAGAAAAAGAGTCTTGCAATCAGTTATGTAAAGTTATACTAGAAGAGATATTTTTGATTATATTTGCGAGAAAAGTGAAGAAGAAAAGTAAGAAAAAGAGTCTTGCAATCAGTTATGTAAAGTTATACTAGAAGAGATATTTTTGATTATATTTGCGTGAAAAGTGAAGAAGAAAAGTAAGAAAAAGAGTCTTGCAATCAGTTATGTAAAGTTATACTAGAAGAGATATTTTTGATTATATTTGCGTGAAAAGTGAAGAAGAAAAGTAAGAAAAAGAGTCTTGCAATCAGTTATGTAAAGTTATACTAGAAGAGATATTTTTGATTATATTTGCGTGAAAAGTGAAGAAGAAAAGTAAGAAAAAGAGTCTTGCAATCAGTTATGTAAAGTTATACTAGAAGAGATATTTTTGATTATATTTGCGTGAAAAGTGAAGAAGAAAAGTAAGAAAAAGAGTCTTGCAATCAGTTATGTAAAGTTATACTAGAAGAGATATTTTTGATTATATTTGCGAGAAAAGTGAAGAAGAAAAGTAAGAAAAAGAGTCTTGCAATCAGTTATGTAAAGTTATACTAGAAGAGATATTTTTGATTATATTTGCGTGAAAAGTGAAGAAGAAAAGTAAGAAAAAGAGTCTTGCAATCAGTTATGTAAAGTTATACTAGAAGAGATATTTTTGATTATATTTGCGTGAAAAGTGAAGAAGAAAAGTAAGAAAAAGAGTCTTGCAATCAGTTATGTAAAGTTATACTAGAAGAGATATTTTTGATTATATTTGCGTGAAAAGTGAAGAAGAAAAGTAAGAAAAAGAGTCTTGCAATCAGTTATGTAAAGTTATACTAGAAGAGATATTTTTGATTATATTTGCGTGAAAAGTGAAGAAGAAAAGTAAGAAAAAGAGTCTTGCAATCAGTTATGTAAAGTTATACTAGAAGAGATATTTTTGATTATATTTGCGTGAAAAGTGAAGAAGAAAAGTAAGAAAAAGAGTCTTGCAATCAGTTATGTAAAGTTATACTAGAAGAGATATTTTTGATTATATTTGCGTGAAAAGTGAAGAAGAAAAGTAAGAAAAAGAGTCTTGCAATCAGTTATGTAAAGTTATACTAGAAGAGATATTTTTGATTATATTTGCGTGAAAAGTGAAGAAGAAAAGACAGAAGAAGAGTCAAACATGAAGGAAGTATGGAAGTAATGTGACAAAAAGAAAATCTAGAGAAAAGGTATAGGATATATACCCAAACACTACAATGCTAACAGGTAGCAATGTAATGTACTTGGATTTAAAGGATTTAGACGAAGCAAAGAGGACACCAGAAGTAATAGATTTGAACGGAAACAAAATGAGAATACAGCTGTTTATTCAAATTGAAAAGACATACAGACCAACAATGCAGAAGGGTTGAAGCAGCAAAAAGGAAAAAACTACATACAAGAGAATTAGAGTTGAATTTCTATTATCTGATGGCTTACTTGAAGAAACGGACATATATTGAGATAGGGAAAGTATTGCGTACCATTGAGGTGCTACGTGCTCTATTATTTAATTTATTTATTTATTTATTTATTATAGATGAGCAGTTTGGTTGCTATATCAACTAAATTTTTTTTTTGAAAATCTTTTTTTTCTCATTTTCCATAGATACATAAATTTTTATTTGCTTAAATCTAAAATTTTTTTATTTCTATTTTTATTCTAATACATCAGCAGATGATCAATTTTTTGTAAAATTCGTATTTCTTTCTTATAAGTCTTTCATTTCATCTCTAGCTTTAAGTATTTATACTTTTAAACGTTATTAAAAACCGTTTCTATCGAGGGCTTTTTATTTTTTTAGTTAAATTCAAAAAACCTTCCCTTCTCTCCCACTTAATATAAGTGTTTTATCTAAAAATTGATATTTTAAAACGAGAAAATTAATTTTTCTTTTACTCTTTCTATTTTTATTATTTAATTTAATTTTTTATATTTCTTCTAGAACATATATTCTTAAGTCTTAATTTTTTAATAAGCTGTTTATAAATCTAAAATAAATTAGATTAATAGAAAGTAATAAATAAGAAAATTTTAACTTTCTATACTATTATTATGGTAAATAAACTATATTAATATAAACAATAAAAACTTCTAAATATCTAATTTTAATCATTTTATATTTAGTAATTTAGATATAAAATTATATTAGTTACTATTTCATACTAATAAAAATAAAACTTACATTTAAATTAGTTATAAACAGATAAATAAAACTTATATAAAAATACCTAATTTAAAATAATTAGTAGATCTCATTTTTTTAATTCATAAATTTTCATGCAGAATTTATAAGAAAATGTAAAAATAAATATTTTCATTTTAATATTAGCATTGTAAATAATATTATATTTATAGAATTAAATAATAATAGGGTAATAATTTTAAGACTATTATTATTTATTATTAAATGTTTATTTTATAATTAGCTTTTTATTTAAACTTATTTTTTTAGTTTCTTATTTAAAATTACTTTATTCCTGCTATTAAGAAATTTTATCCTCGAGTAAACAAAATTCTATATTCAATAATTTTTATACAATCATTACGATTAAAATTTTTTAAGTGATATTCTAGAAATTTAAAAAGACTCAAAATATTGTAAATGGAATTTAGTTTTTCGTATCATTATATAAAAAGTGAAGTGAAAGGAATATATTCTAATGAAAATGGTCTTTAGAAATAAAATTTATGAAAACAATTTTATTAAAGAAATCACTTAAAATATGTTTTTAAACCTTCCGCAAATTAAAAAGACTTTACTAGAAATTCACTTTTATAACAGATAGTTATAAATTAAATACATCATTAAATATCTCTTTTTTTTAAATATTTCTACATATTAAAAAAAGTTAAATTAGAAATTAATAAAAACTAAAGTAAAATTTAATGTTTTAATTTTAATTTTTTTGTTTAATTCTTAATTAATTTAAATTAACTGAAAATTAGTTCTAAATTTATTTAAAATAATTTAATAATCTTATAACAATGTAAATCAATTTACCTATTTAATTAATATTTTTTAAATTTAATTATAATAAGAAAATTAAAAAAATGATAAATAAAAAATAAATTCTATGATATTAAAAGTGACTTTAAAATAAATTTGATAATATAATATAATTTAAAATAAACATAAAGTTTAGGAATGGGAAAAGCTAATTATAGTAACTGTTGCAGCATTAATTTTTACAAAATTTTTTATCTCTTGCTACCTTTTACATTATTATATTTTATTTCTTTGATTAACTATAACTGATTAAACTATTTTTCTACAAATAAAAAAATTTTAGATTAAATGAGCAGTTCTTTATTCATATGTTTCAATCTTATGATATAGAAATATATTATGTTAACTTTTAATTATTATCTGCTTTATTTTTTAATTTATATTTTAATAAAATAATATATCACAAATTATATCAAGAATTTCTAAGGCTGAAAAAAGGAGTTATCAACAACTAGAGAGGCTATGACTAGTAAAAGTGCATAAAAAAGGTCACTTACCGAATTGAGACAACTATCACTGAAGAGAACCTTAGAAATTAGGCTAAAAATATAATGAATTCGGATGTCTCTGATTTTACAACAAAACAGTAAATAAGAGATTTATTAGCTAATTTGAGTTATGCTAAACCTTCAGGACGATATAAAAATATAAAGAAATTAATAAATATTAATAAAAAAATGGAGATAACATCAAGGTTTTTGGCGTAAATAAGAGACCTAATGACTACTGAAATATTTAAAGATTAGAATAGCAAATCTAAAAATTAGTAATAGAAGCAGAAAGAACTGATTGAAGGAGAAAATTGAAGAATACTAGCAAAAGCTGGCATAAAATCGAACTAAAAGAGAAAGAAAATGACCAAATGATATTTGAGAAGAATAAAGCTCAAGATTTTAGCCTAAACGAGTAACGAAAAGATTTTTTACTACAACTCTCGAAAGTATCTGTAAAAAAATATGCAAAATATTTAAGGAATAAAAAAAACACTGGAATACTAAAAGAAGTAGGAGAAAAAAAAGAAAAGACAAAATCAACTAAATATAAAGATAGAAATAATATATCCTAATAAATTAGGAATCTTTAAGCAAGAAAAAGATATCTAATAATAAGAAAATAGAAAAATTAGAAACAGAATTTTATTAATTTGAAGAGTTGACGCAAAGTATATTTATTTCAATCTTTTCGATGAATATTCTATAAATGTAGAAACTAAAGATCAGCCAGAAAAAAATGTATTTATACTTAAGAAAAAAAATACTGATATTACAGTAGATTTTACCTTACTATAAGATACTCCAGAAATTTGAACAAAAATAATTAAAAAATCCTTAAAATTATGGTAATCATAATTTGTATTGCACTCTAAATGGAATATTATACATCAAAAAATATATAGAGGGAGTGAAATGCTGAGATTAATAGCAAATTCACGTTAAAGAAGAAACGATAAAATGCTAGATATTGAACTTGACTGAAGCAAGATTCCAGTTATAAAAAAAGGCTAAGCAAGTAAAATAGATATTTTTTAAAGAATACTAAAGACGAAAAATTTAAATTCAAGATCTAAGTTTAAACATCGTTTGGTTTTAGCCTTTCTATATAATAATGATAATTGATTATAATTTGTCCACACTTAATTAGATTCGCTATTTTTTGTTCTTTAAATAATACACATGGATAATGATTGAGGTATATAGGGTAGAACTTTGAAAATCCGAAAAGTTAATCTTTAGAATAAATTAGATTTAGTAAATAATATTTTATTCCATTCTTTTAATTTAACATTTCTAATATACGAAACCTAAAGTTTATTTCGTGTAACCAAATAAATTTAGAAGCCATACAGCTTTTAATACTAATTTAGAGACATCTAGAATTACTTCTTTATACTCTTGTTAAGGAATTGATGAAGAATGTATTAAATACATTTTTAAAATAATAGAAGCTTAAAAGAGCTTAAAATAATTAGTATGCATTTTATTAAAGAAAAATTGGATTTGAAAGATAATGAAAGAAAGTTCTATGAATTCTGGAGTAATTTGAACCTACTTTAAATTTATTCCATTATTTTGAAAATAATTTAAATATATAAGTAATGGAATATCAATCATAAGAATTAAGGATTATGTTTCCATTACTGAGACTAGACATAAAGTGCTGAATTTAGTAAAGAACTAGATAAAAATACTATTTTTTTAGTTATAAATCTTATTTGATAGATAATTAAAATGATTGAACATTGATAAAAAAGTTATAATTTACTATATTTATCAATATCTAGTAAATTTAGATTTTTAATTTTTTCTTATTATATCTTCTATTCAATATGTTTAGATTATTTACTTCCATCAATTATAGTTCATAAAGTATCATTTTAAACAATAATAAATTAATAAAATTCTTACAAGTAAATGAATATAAACAACAACTTAAAATAAACTAAAGCTATTATCTTAATATAACATAATAATTATTTTATAGCAAACATAACAATACTTATTATGACTATACAGTAGATAATTAAAAAATGGATTATAAACTTTACTATATAGCATGTTATTAACTATTTATATATTAGCATTATTTATTTATTTTCTATTTTAAGTTAATTATATTTACAATCTAATCTAAAATTGGAACTTAAAAAAGGAAAATAACTAAATATTGAATAAGTATTTTTATTAAGAATAGTAATCATTAATAACTTTTAATCTAGAGAAAGTTAATTGCTGATATATCTTTCATTCTAGAGAGTCTCAAACTCTATTTCTGTTCAATAGAATTTAAAAAAAAAGGATATTATAGTTTCATGAGAATTAATAATAAATTTCGGCTAAAGATAAAGTAAGTAAAGAAAGTCAAAGAATAATTTCCTTAAAAGTAAAAATAAGGAAATAAGAGATATAAGAACTTTAAGAAAATAGTCCCACTGTTTAAATGTAATAAACTTTTTTATTATTATTTAAAACATTATTAAATTATATGAGTAAGCTTTACCTACTTAGTACAAGTTATATTAAGAGATATTAAAAAATTAAATAAATATAATAAAATAAATTTTATATTAATATGCTATAAAAATGTAAGCTACCAAATATTTATAAATATGATGAAGCTTTAAATTTTAGTTAATTATTCATTATATTTTATATAATTAACTTAAAATTAAAAATATTAAAATATGCTTAATTTTTTATATTTTAATATTATCCATTTACTAAAACCAATCTTCTATGTCTACTCTCAGTAAGGGAAACCTAATTTTTAAATCTTCAATTTGATCTTTTATTTATTTTGTATTACAATTATCATCGAAATCACATAAAAAATTTAGAGCTCATTAACTATAAAGAATTATATAAAATATTATTTATCCTACTCAATATTCTCTAAAGATAAATTAATTAGATTTTAAAATTTTTTCCTATCTAATTCAAAAATTGATCTTTTTCTTCAGAATACTAGCGAAATGTTAATTTATAAAAGTTGAGACATTTTTTAAATATTTTAATAAGTTGTTCTGTTTGTAATCCATCAAAGTAAACTTTTAATTTCTATATATCATATTTTTTTTAAGTTAAATAATTAATTAAAAATTGAATGCTTGTAATAGTGCTTTGATAGATAGAAATACTTTGTAGAGAACGCTCATTATTAAATTAAAAAAATTTCCTGTTATTAGTTTGCTAAAATTCGAACCTAATATAAGTATTTTAGATATTATAATTATTATAAGTTTTTCAAATTAATTTCATCAATATCACACTTATATATTTTTAAATATTATAAGTTAGAGCAAACTTATTAAATCTATCCGATATAGTTATTTCAAAAATTCCCTTTTAAAGTTAGCTTTGTTATTTATTTTCCATATGTGATTGACTATTCTTGTGATTTTATATTTTATTTAATTTGTTTTTATTTTTAGAGGATTTCAATTAAATAATATAATGTTTCTTTTATTTTACTTTAAATTAATTCTTTATTTTATTGAAAATCTACTTTACACTCTTATAAAATTAAATCAACAATAATTATTAAGATTCATTAGTTTCTTTTTTATGCTTATTCTTATTATATTTAAAGGATATATATAGATCATCCATTTCAATTGATTAAATCTTAATATTTTATCATTTCTTCTAAACTAAATCACATTTTCATACTTCATTTTAATTTAAGTATGAAAAGATATTTTCTAGAATATAGATTGGCAAGGAATTTATTTATGAGCTATAAAATCTTTATCTTTTCTCTGTGCTTAAGTTTTCTGAATTCTTAATCTTTATTTTAATTCCCTTAACTGCTTGTAGTTTCCAATCTCTACTGTTTTATTTTATAATAATTATATTTTTAGTGGTTTATAAACATAAACTATCCGTTTTAATATCATTAGCATAAAAATTATGTTACAATCTAATAAATTTATTTTATAAACTTTTACATTCATAACTTTACTTTATAATGATACCAAATTCAGTCTTTGGTAATTTAAGTATAATTTTGTTTTATTTTTCAATAAAATAACCATAAAATACTATTTTTGCTTTATTATTTAAAAATTATTAGATTTATGATATAAAAATAGAAATTATTGATTCAAAATATTAATAATAATTGTTTCAATATTTAGTAACATTATGACATAATTGTATAATTACGAGGAGTAATCAAATAAAATACGCTAAAAATAAAAATTTATGCTAATCTAATCTATTGGTCTCAATCATCCTATTATTTATGTAAATCATGATTTCTTCATCACATTCCTCTTCATCTTAAGTAATTTATTTATTTTTCTTTTTAAAACTTGAAAATCTCTAAGTATTTCTTAAATAATTAATTGCTAAATTATAGAATAAGTATTACAATCTATTAATTTAAATTTTATTATTTAGTTCCTGTTATCATTTTAAAACTCATAAATTGCTAAAGAATATTTCTATTATGAAATTAATTGAACATGGGCTTATATTCATCAAAATCTTAGGCAACATAAACAAAATGTACTTAATTAGGTTAGAATATGACAAAAAACTAAGTTATTTTTAAAAATTATATGAGCAGTTTTCAGATTATAAATTAAATTTCTCTTAAATAAGATATTTGCTAAATGCTGTATAAACTACCTTAAGATACACACCTTAATCATATTCTATTCAATAAATGTATCTGTTCTCTGTAGAAAGAGTTAATTTATTTAGAGACACTCCTAGAAGAACTTTTGATTAACATTTTATCTTATATAATTGCTAAATTCTTTGAAAATACACTCTGTTTAAACTTCGATCTAATTAATTTAAGGCTTTCACTTAAATATCTCAGATACAGTAAATTGTAATAAGAACAATTTGACAATAAAAACGCAATATCAGAGTCAGGATTCTTTCAATTGATTTAGTTTAAATTAAAACAAAAGTGCATGAATTAATAGATTCAAAATATATAAATTTAAATTATTGATAGAGTTGCTAGCAAATATAGCTAATATGCATATACTAACTATTTTAATATTTTTTAAAATAGTTTAATTAATTAATAATTTTCCTTTTTATATTTAACTAGTTAAATATAATTTATCATTAGTTTATTAAATAAATTATATCCAATTATTAAAGGATTATAATATAATGTTTTATCTATATTTAAAGGAAATAACTTGATATATTATACATACTTAAAATTTCATATCATCTTTTTATTGTAAAGAAGACAATTAAGCTAAACTTTGTTTATGCTTTTGCTATATATCTAATATTATAAAACTTGAATTTTTTAATTTTAAAATAAATTAAATAATTTTAATTATGCTTCTAAAAATTAATTTTTCTAATAGCAAAAGAAAATAAACCTTAATTATTTATATTATAAGAACTTATATTTTAGTTATTTAAAAACTTATAATTTACTTATTTTTTAATTAAGGCTAAAAGTATATAATATAAATTAATAGCAATTTTTTATCTTTTTGTTAGATTATAAAAATTTATTATATTTCTCTATAAAAATCATTTTTTCATTTTATTATACTTCAAGATTATAAAATATTTCTTTATGATATTTAACTTTTTCATCAGCAGTTTAATTTACTCTAATATTAGCATTAGTTTAATTAAAATTAATTATTAGTTGTTTAATTTATTAATTATCTTTATAAAATAATAATAAATATTTTATAAATTTCCTATTGATTATCGTAATAAATTAGTTTGTTATTCTCTAATATATTTATTAATACTATCATGAAATTTCTTATTAATTTAGGATTATTTATATTTAATTTAGAAATAAAGCATTATTTTTGTATTTAAAATATACAAATTAAATATTATTTATTTATTTTTAAGTTAATTAAGTTTGTACTATTCTATTGTTATTTTTATACTTTATAATTATATAAACAATCTTAGTGAAAATTATTTTTTTACTAGTAATTTCATTAAAATGTATTAAAGCTAATGAATTAGTAGAGACATGAAACACATTAAAATATTAAAAAATAAAGAAATGTTTCTTATATAAAATATATTTTTATTGTATTAGTTTTATTAAATTTTAATATTTTATTAATAAATTTTCTTTCTTAATACTCTTAAGTATTACAAATAAAATTATCAATTATCTACTTCATCTAAGAGTTTTTATTAATTTATCTTTTAATAAATTTAAAATAATTTCTCCTTTTATTTATTAATAATTTATAATTTTTTATTATATTCCATATCATTTTGATTTCCCTAAAAATAATAAATTAAGTTTATAAAAATAGATTATTTATCCTAATTATATTTTAATTTTTACTTTTTATGCTTAATAAATTTTATTTATTTATATTACTTTTTTAGCAAAAAAAAATGGATTAATCTCTTCGACTCTCAAAGAATTAACTTAAAAACCTAAAGAGAAAAGCGGCAAAAGAAATTTAGAAAAAACAATAGCAACGAGAGGAGTCAAGTTCGTCATCAGAAGGTAAAGTGATGGTAGGATTTATAGAGGTAAGATAACCTAAGAACGAATCTGATCAAAAACTTTAAATTTAACTAGATCAAATGTAAAAATTAATTTCAAAGTATGAAGAAATAGCTTATAACTAAGGAGAAAAAATAAGGGAATTAATGAATAGCATAGAGGATTAAAACAACGAATTATTAATACTCAGAAGACAGCTCATTCAAAGCAATTTGATAACGGAAGAACAACTCTGAACTTAGTCACAATAAAACTTTAAATACGACACAAAAATGGAAATAGAAAAAATACCAATAGAATTAAAAACAGAATTGAATCCAGAAAAAGAAATGATTGCTACAAGTTTCATTAAAAGATTAGAAAATATAGAAAATAAATTATCATAAAAAAGAACGAAATAAAGACAATAATACAAACTTTGTTGATGTTGCAAATCAAATCAACATATTTTAAAAAACTGTTGATAATGAAAGAAAATAAACGAATAAGAGCAGAAAAGAACATGGAGACAACTCAATAAACTATGAATAACTCCAACAGGGATCTACAAATAAAAGCTTTTTGCAAGACCACTTGAACGGTTACAGTGGTAACCTTCCACTTAATAAAAAGGTCGTGGATCACACCCACGTTAAAAAAACTGTCCGCAGGAACTGGTTGCAATTCCAGAGAATGCAAAACTCTACTAACTTTAAGTATATTATTATTATTATTATTACTTTTATCTATATAACTATATAACTATATAATATTAAATGCCAAATTATTTATATTTATTAAAATTATTAATAGAAATAATTTATTAATATGGCATTATCTTTATTTTGTTTGCTACGAATCAAAGAGTTTAACTTTAGATAAAAGTATTCACCTCAAACTTGCTTGGATCTTCATTATCATGAGACTTGATGATTTTAAGATTACTTTTCTTGATTTTTTCCAATAGATAAAATCCCATATAATAATAATTTAGATTAATTTCTAAAATTTAAGCTAAATTTAAATTATTTAGTTTATGATAGTCATAATAATTATTATATTTCTTAGTGTTTTATTATTATATTATATTATATTTTATACTTATATATTTACATATTTACGAAGATTTTTGTAATGTTTATATCAACATTGTATAATTAATAATAGTAAATAAATTAAATTGATTATAAAAAATTTGAATACTAATTAATTATTTAATTATAAATATTTAAATTTTATGATATCTAAAGCAAAAAATTATTTGATGTTTTTCTTATTTTATATAGTCAATTTAATTATATTAGCAAATTTAATCTTTTTACATTATATTTTTTAGTATCTTAAATAATTTACTTCTTTTTAATTTACAATACCTTATCAGAATACATACAGAGATTTAGTTTATTTTATTAAAACTTAAATCTTTTTTGATTAAGCTTTGATAGATTAAATGTGGCTATTTTTATAAATAAATTTAAATATATCAAAAATATATAGTTATTTCCTCTCTAGTAAATTTATTAATCATTTATTTATTTTCTAATTGTTTATTAAAACCAATCTTTATTTTACTTTATTATCTAATTTACGATTATATTCTTAAATATTAAGCTATTTATCTTATTTAAAATTCATATTAATGTAGCTTATTTAGAAAAATATTTAATTTATTGTGCTTTTTAACAAGTTCTTTCATAATTAGGAAATTTGAGTACTAGATAATGAATTACTATTTTTCTTTCATAAATTAATAGCTTTTCTTGTAGTTTTTCGGTAATATTTATAAATATTGATATATTAAGAATTATAAATTTGTTAAATTTAGTTAAATTTTTACTTAATTTAATAATATTCTTATTGCTTTATCTATTTTTAAATTTTAGTAATAGTATCTTGTAATTAGTATAGCTTAGTAAATTTAAATCAATTTAAAATTATGTATTAACAAGATTTTGCTTTATTTCGCATTTTATATTAAGAAATGGTTTATCAATAATCCAAATAACGATATTAAATTTTTTTAATTGCCTAATTATGCATCAACCTTAGTTGAGGAACTTGGTTGAATCTAAGATAATCAAAAGAACGCGTCTGAAAGATTTTCTGGCTTTTGCAGAAGCTTGAAGTTTATGATAAAAAATATGAAATAATTACTCATGATTAATCCTTTTTGGAAAAACAATCAGTAGAATATCCTATTTATGTCCATTAAGAAGTCGCTCAGAAAATAAGCGCGAAGAGAGGTTAGGTATCCTCAAACATAAAAGTTAATAATTAATAATTAATTTTGTTAATAAATGTAAATTAAAATGAATAGAAAAAACTAGTTTATTTCCATAAATGAATTAACTTTTTAATTATTATTTACTTTAAGTTCCTAGATTTTTATGGTTAAATAATGTTTTTCTCTTTGTAAGAAAGTATATAACTGAATAAGTTATAATTACTTTTCTTTTTATCCACTAGATACCAAATATATTCTAGTTATTCTGTTTATTTAATATTTGAAGCAATATATACATATTGCTTAAAGAATTTTAGTTATTTGATCTAACGATAAAATAAAATATAAATGAATATGAATTACTTTCTATTAATCAAAAATATTCTACTTACTCAATTTAATAAAGTTAGTAAAAGAAATATCTTAGCATTTAAATAATAATAAGGTAATTAATTGAAATCTATTAAAAGTATGAAATTAAATAATTCTAGATTAGTAAATAAATATAAGTAATAAATTAATACCTTCATTATTATAAAATAATCTTATATTTTATTTCTAATTCATTTAAAAACCATCTTAACTAATTTTAATCTTTTTAATTAACATAAATTTAGATCTAAACTATTATTTTTCTTATATCCAAATAATTACATTTCTACCATTAAATTGCTTATTTAAAAAACTAACTTCAAATTATATAAGACTATATTTTTTAAATAACCTATACTTATTATTTATATTCTTAGTATATTATTTTAAAGACTAATTTTTAACAATGCTTTTAAAGCAATACACAGATGTCTACAGCTTAAAGGTATATTTAATATATTTACAATAATCAAAGTTTATTTCCTGAAATAACTTACACTAAGTTTAGCAGACATAGAATATAAGATATAATTTCTATTTTAAAACTGAGGGCATTCGCCTACAATTTCTAATATGAACTTAGCTTGCGTCACATAAACACATAAAATGGAATTGATTGTGAATGTGATTTAGCTCATGATGAACTTGATCATATATTTGAATGCACTTTCTATAAGAATGTCTTTTAAAAATTATCTAACCGAAAAATATTTTATGACAAAGATTATAAAAAAGTAATTCTGTACGACTAAAATTATATTAATTAAAACTTTTTAAAAAGTAAAATCCCTAAAATTGACAAATATATTAAAAATTTTCATCAAAAATTGCTTAAAAAAGATAGAAATAAAAAAAATTTAATAGTTATAACAAAAAGATAAATTAATGGAAGAAAAAATATAATTAAAGAAAGAAACTTAAGTAATAGTGCTTCAAAAAATAAACAAGAAAAAAATTAAAGATATGAAGAGAAAGAGAAAATGCGATAAACAATTTAGAACTAATATAGAAGAAAAAAAGGAACAAAAGAAGGAAGAATTAACTAAAAGTTGATTATAAACTTACATAAACTCTTATACTTAGCATAATTCGTATGAATTATAAACATAAGTAGTGCAATTACGTCCCAATACTAAAAGTATTGAAATTTTTTATCTTATTATTATATATTATTTTATAACTTTATTAACTATTTTTACTATTCATATATATTATTAAATATTTTAATATAATAGGATATATTTTATTAGTTGATATTAGTAATATTCTATAGATTAGCATTTTATCATGTAAATATTTAAATTTACTATAAGAAAATATTATAATATTATGTTTATTTTTAACTTGTCACTTTTTCTATACTAAAATTAAGAATAAAAGCCTTAATTATTACTATATTGGTAATATGACTATAAGAATAACAAATTTTGAATTAAAAAATAAAAATGTATATTTATGAAATAATGTAATATAGAGATTATTTATTTTAATTATTTAAACATTTATTTCTTATTGCTTATTTTATAATCTGAATAATCAGCTTTAATTATATTATTTTCTTACTATAATTCTGAAGTATTTCAGTTTTCGATTACATTTCGGCTAATTATTTTGTAGATTCAAAATATGAGATACTGTATTGCAAAATGATCGTGAGCATATTTTGAAAAAATGAATTGGGAAAAGGCAATTAATGTTGAGTCTTATTACAAAATGAAAGTCTTTCTTACATTCTGTTATTCCAAAATCTAAAATTATTACAAATATAATTTTACTTTTTCTAAACCTGCTAAGCAAACTTTCAAGTTAGTTAAAATAAGGAAATTTTTATAGATTATAAAAGATATTAGATAGCAAGGTTGATAAAAATAAGACAAAAGCAAGAGATAGAAATAAATTAACTTAATTATAGAAAGTTGAAATGATAAATATAAAGATAGGAAATTATTTAATACCATAATATTAAATTTTTATTAAATCAAATACTTTGAAGAAATAAAACCAAGGATTGCTAAAAATGTCTTCTTACAAAGTTATTCCAAAGCAGAAAATTTTTTTTTTTAATTAGCACTTAAAGAGAATAAATCCTAAAATAATGCATAAAGAGTTAATTACTATTCTCACTTAAATTAGTATAGTGAATCTTAAACTTAATTAAATAATAAGAAAAAAAACGGAGTTCGGCTTTTTTACCAAATAAAATTAGAAGACTTTATAATATTTACACAATAATTAAAATATATCATAGGAAACTAAAAGCATATAAGTAACAAAAGAGTAGATTAACATCTTTTTTTATATATCTAGCAAATTTAAAAATCAACAGGAAAGCGCTAATTAAATTATAACATTATTATGAACAAAAATAATTTAAAAGTTTAAGTTATTTTTAAGTTAAGAAATCTAGAAACTGTTTACAAATAATTAATAAATTTGGAGTAACTAATTAATTAATAGTTAATTCAAATTAAAAACAAAAAACAATCAAAATCTTAATAAAAATTATTAATTAATTTAAGGCTCATCGATATCTAAATATTTTTAAACAATTAAATAATTTTCAATTATTTATGTTTCAACTATGCTTAAAAGTAAAAAGAAACAAATAAAAAAGTAAATAAAAAGAAAGTAGCAAGAATATTTAATTTAAGTAGATAAAAAGATGTAAGAAGTGATAGAATAAAAATGGCGGAAAATTTTCGTAAATATTAAAAATATTTAAAAAAATTTTACGAGTCATGGAACTATTTACGCAATAGATACCAAAAATGTTTATATTCAGAAATAAACCTAAAAATTGGATAATAAGAGCAATAAAAATTCAAAAATAGCATTGAAAAACTGAAAAGAGATAACAAAAGAAGCTAGACTGTAATTAATTAGGACAAGTCTATTAGATAAAAATATAAAAATCATACAAAGAAGTTATAGAATATAATCAACAAATTAACTAAGCAAGATTTATAAGAGAAATTACTAAATTTCTTGAAAACTATGGAAATTTCCAAAGATGGAAAGACAAAAAATTACCAAAATTAAATATCTTTATTATAGTTAAAATAGTAAATACAAAAAATAAAAAAAATATTAAAAATTAATGCTGATAGGATTTATAATGCATAAAGAATATTATTTATATAATAACAATACTATTTTATCTAGAGCTTGCTTTCAGTCATTTGAAACTTAAATAAAACTAGAGTAAAAATTACAGCTACAAATTATAATCAAGATAATCAAAACTAATAGAAATTTGAAGAATAATAAGATCTTTTTTAGGGTTTAATTACTAAAAGGTGGATAAAATAGTTAGCTTTAGTGATGAAATACTATAATAATGATTTCATAATAATAAATTTGGCAATGTTAACTTCTAAATTAGCATTGATTCTATAATCCAATATATTAATTAAATTTTAGTGCGTAAATATGAGATTAAAAATATTAAATTTACAAATAACAAAGAATATATAAAACTAAATGAAATATAGATAATATAAAATATAATTTTTAATATTATAACTAAAGTAAATAGTAAAAGGAGCTTATTAAATGGAGATTTAATAAATAAGAACATTTTTTTACTATAAGGAAATAAAAACAAAAATAAAATTAGAGGTTTGCTTAGCAGATTTAGAATAAAGAAAAATTTTATTTGTAACTTCTTCAGTTCAAGAAGGAATAAAAGTATATAAATAGAAGAAGAAATCAATTTAATAAAAATGTTAATGAAATGAAATTATTGATATGAATCAATTACTTCATTTTAATTATGCTCATTAAGTTTAAGCATCGTTCTTTTCATCTTCCAAATAATCTCCATTGCTTCTTGTACTTTCTTGCTGTTCATCTTTAGTCTGTCATTTACAAATATACAATTTTAAAATCTTAATGAGATTCAATATTAACTATTGGTTTTAAAGTGAATATTTTTCGAATATCTCTCAAATAAATGTTTGAAATAAGTGTCTCTAACTGAGACTCTATAAAGAATTTGTATTAAATAGTATTAAAAAATAATAAGATTTGAGAATTATAATAAGGGAAGAAAATAATAATATATATGTAACTATATAAGAAGTAATTTAAATAATAAAACCTAGCTACAAACTTATGCTTTAATATTATGATTCTTTCAATAAAATATAATTATCATATAATAAATCAATATTATAATGCTTTCTAATAGAAAATTAAATATTTATATTAAATTATACTTTTTCAAACTTCTTAGCAATGATAGCTCAAGGCTGCAAAATATGTTTAAAATATCAACAAAACTAATTAAAAATAACCAAATATTTATTAAAATGCAAATATCATAAATAGTAATATGAATAAAAAAGTAAAGGAGAGTATTGGAAACTTAATAATAAAATAGTTTTTCTATTTTGATTTATAGAAATCCTTGCTAATTTTTAAATAAACAACTTTAGAAAAGGATTTCTAATTATTTCCATTGAAAGTAAACTTATTTTAACCTAATAAACTTTATTTTTATTTAATTATAGGAGAAACACTAGAAATCATTAAGAGATATGAAAAAAGGCAAAATAAGCCTTTAATTTATAAATTAATTAATTGCTTAAATATATTCGTTAATATGTTATAAAATATTATAAAAAGTAAAAAATGTATAATTTTTGCTGATAAGCAGATAGGAAATAAAAATAGTTGCATTTTATATAGCATAATTTCTTAAAAAGAGAAATATACAGGTATTTTGGCTAGAAAATTTAGGAATTTAAAGGAAATAATAATTATAATTGTTCTAATATTTATAAAGAATCTGTAAAATTAAAATAATCTCGTTACCATTAATTAGTTTCTTATTGGTAAAAAGAGTTTCTTTATAAAAAATGTCAAAAATAATAAAATTTAGTTGATATCTATCTTTAAATTAATTAGTACTATAAAGATCTTTTATTAAGCTAATTTATTTACAAATAATTAATTATTTATTGAAAAATTCTTACTAAAAATATTAAGAATTCAATAATATTAGAATAGTGAAAACATTTTAAGCTGTTTATTATACAAATTATAACTTATAATCCTAAAATTAAAAAATAAGTAATAAGACCAATTAAAGTAAAAAATCTAATCATAAAACATAAAGTCATGCATGATACAACGGAGATCGAAGAATTTAATTAAAATGTTTATTGAGGATAGAAGTCTAAATACAATAAAGAAAAAATAACATAAAAAATGTACTGATTCTGTAGAATACTTGGAAATTTCAAAAAATCTTAAAGGAAATATAAAATTGTTTTTTAAATGAAAGCACAAAATTCTGAAAATTCCTAACCAAGATTTATTGATATCTGAAAGCGAATTATATAGGAAAAATACTCAAAGTAAACAAAGAAGTTCCCTATATCTAATAGGTAAATAATGGATTAAATATAAAATTATTGGAATTTTATATATAGGAATAAATTAAGAAAAGTAATCTTAAAATAGTCAAGATTCATGATAATGAAGATCCAATAAATTCGAAATCTATATATTTTTAAATACTGAACGCTTTAATTGTGGTGATTTTACAAAGTGGTACCTCGTTAATTAATTATTATTATTTCATTTATCTCTCGGATAATTAACAATATAGTCAATTCCCAACTGAGATTTAGAC
This sequence comes from Loxodes magnus, assembly GCA_946699065.1. Lineage (NCBI taxonomy): Eukaryota > Ciliophora > Karyorelictea > Loxodida > Loxodidae > Loxodes > Loxodes magnus. The sequence goes on from CAMPDV010000876.1 coordinate 152,871, forward strand.
TTATATTTTTTGATAATGATTCTATGCGTGAAATTGGACCTTGCTTGAATAAAATTAACTTACTAATTCCGTATATTTAGCAAATTTCGTGATTGACTCGAAATTTATTAGTTTTATATTCAATTTAAATTTTTTTAAATCTAACAATCCCCAATTTTTCATATTACCTGTTAGTATTTAATTTAACTTAATTAACAATCATAATAATTATATATTTTAGATTAAGAAAATTAACAAAAGGTTAATATAGATAATTACTTTAATGCTAAAATATAAAAGCTAATTAGACCAAAAATTAAATAAACGAATACTACAAAGAATTAACTTTTTAGTTAAACAAAATATTTTCTAATAAAAAATTAAAAAATAAACTAATTTAATAAATATTAAAATGTGCTATTAATAAACCATATTAAAATAGTGGATGCAGTTATTTTAAATCCATAAGGAAAGCCTTACATATTTATTAAAAAATTAATAAACTTTCTAGAAAAAAAATGTAATGTTTTGGTAAATTTGCTTATGTTTTTATAAAAAGAATAACATTTAATTCATCAAAAATATAATTAAAAAAGTTTTCATGAAAAGTACAAAATAATACTTATATTGATTAGGAATTGAAAATTAAATAAATAGATAATATTACCTAAGAATCCAGAAAATATTATAAAAAACAGAACATTTCATAAAAGAAATAATTAATTTACCAAAATATAAAAAGAAATATAAAGGTGTATTCTTCTAATAAACAAAAATTAAGCATTTTTAATTAAATAAATGCATTAAATATTAATATTAAAAGAAACGTGAATTTCTAAAATTCTGTAGCATTTTAAGAGTAAAAATTAAATTTAGATTATCTAATATAAAAATTCAAAAAACTATTTAGTTATAATAAGCATTAAAAAATCGAATGCACTTTTAGCTTAAATTAAGATAAAAATAAAAATAATGATTAAAAATAAATAATTATTCTATTTTAGCACTGCTATGCTAAAAAATATATTTCTGGCAGTATAACAAAATAAAGTAGTTGAAGATATTATTATTCTTTTAGGTTTAATGGAATATTTTTAATTTTATTTATAATATGAAATGATTATAAAGATGAAATAAAATTAGTAAAAGTAAGTATACGAGATATTTAATTATTATATTTACATAATATTATCAGAATTATACTTTATAGTAAAACCATATATTATAAGATAAAAAATTGATAAAACTTTAAAAATTTACGTAATAAATAAAAGACTTCCTATAGGTAATATTTTAATTATATTTCAATTTTTATGACTTATATTATTTTCCTTTTATGAGTTTAAAATAATTTTAAAAGAATTAAAAAACAAAAGTTTAGGATTATTTTATGAAACTTAAATTTTAGAAATAACTCAAAAAAGAGTTTCAGAATTTATTTAAATAATTAAAATTATATTACGATAAAAATTAGCCAACGAAATACGATAATAAAAGACTAAACTTTTCCCAAAAATAGATTTGACAAATTTTTATAAGTTTGTACTACAGATTCATCACAAAGAATGAACATTCCAAAGTATTATAAAATATATAATAATTTATAAGTTCTTTAGTTGAATTATTTCATGAATATAAATTGAAAATTACGATATTAATAATTCTGTTAGCAGACATATTATTGATAACTTTCAAAAATTTCGATAATTTTATCGAGTAAAAGATGGACTTATTAACTCTAAGAATTCCCATGCATAAAAAAATGTAATAGAATACTATAGCTTTAAAAAAGTTCCTATGTATTTTAGTTAAACGTGAATACAACGATACTTCAAATGAGTTAGTAGAAGTCAAAATTTTGCAAAAATAATTGAATTCAAAAAATAAAAAAAGAGAATTTACGTTAATTTATTATTATTATAAAATTTAATTTAAATAGGGAGAAGCAATCCTCACACTGAGGCATCTTAATCAATTGAGGTGCTACGTGCTCTATAATATAAGATTTTTTTAGATAAAAAAGAGAAAATTATTGAGCAAAAATTCTCATTTGAAAAGGATTCATCTCAGCCAAATTACAGTTAATAAATTATACTTAAAGAACTAAAAAATAAGTAAGAGTTAAATATTTAACTTTTAAGATAAATGCAAGAGTTCGAAGGAAAATTGCATAATCTTATTTCTAAATCTTAAGAATCAAAAAAATGAAAATGGAAATTCATCAAATATGAGAATCGAACAGTTAGAAACAAAGTTTAATTAATTCGCGAAGTTGACGGAAAGCATATTTCTTTTAAATATTATTGTCGAATGATTATATTGATGTAAAATCCAAAGATTAACCAGAAAATTCCTTTATGTAGGATAAATCGATTACGATATTTCCGGGAAATTATTCTTACTATAAAATACTGCAAACATTTTAAATGAAAACAAATTAAGAATAGTTTAAATTATTGGCAATTAATTAGTAATTTATATTGCACTCCAAATTAAATGTCATAAAGAAAGTAAATGTATAGAAGGAGTGAAATTATAAGAGATATAGTATTTGCGCAATAAAGAAGGAATGATAAAATGATAGACCGTAAACTTTACTTAAGCAGGATTAAAGTAATAAAAAAGGGTTGAATTAACAAAAATAGATATTTTTTAAAGGAAAGCAATTAAGACAAAGAATGGGAATTCAAAATTTGACGAAAAAAGTAAACTTAAATTCAGTGATAATTTATATTGGAATCACTATAATTAATAATTATTATATTATAAAGTTGAAATAATTAAATAAATGTTCTTAATTTAAAGTCTATTTTATTTATAATGTATTAATAAATAATTTTTAGTTTTATGATCTAAAAAGTAATAAAATATGAATTAATAATAATTTTTTATTTAAATTTTAAATTTAAGATATACTAATTTTTCTTATGTACTATTGGAAACTTATTTTATATTATTAATTTTATTTTAATTTTTTACTATATAATATTCTTAATTTTCAAGAGTAATATCTTTTATCTTTTTTTGTATTTTATAATTTTATTTTATAAATAATAAATAAATAAATTTGATTATAGAGTGCGTAGCACTCTCTTTGGTGCGCAGCTCTTTAAAAAAAATGTTTCATACTGACAAGAATGTTTGTTACTGATAAAATTATCAGATACTGATAAACCTTGTTCAATACTGGTATAATTATTCAGTACTGATAAAAATGTTCAATACTGATATAATCTCAGAATACTCGTAATCTTTAATACTTGTTGGAGGTCCAAGGACATGGCAGGATTGTGTCTCATTGCATCACCAAAGCAGAGGACGACATGTGTCAATTATGGGTACTTAAATTCCCCACCTCTGATGAAGCTCGCAATATTATTTCTTTTTCGTTCCAGTATTAAAAATAAACGAAACCAAGTCAAGCCAACGTCGAAGGTCTAAGAATCTTAGTCTCGAGGTCAAACCAAAGCAGAGGAAGACATAAAGTCGATTATGGGTACTTAACTTCCCCAACCTCTGATGAAGATGACCTTGTTGTTCACCTTCGAACAACTATGGCGGTTTTATAATAAAAAGCTACTTAAACAAAGTTATGTAAATAGTAAAATATAAACTTATTAAATCTTAAATTACCATACATTAAAACTAAATTTTAAAATTATATATAATAGTAAAATAAATCATTAAACTTATTTTTATATCATCTAAAATTAAATAAATATCAATATCAAATTTTATTCTTATAATAATAAATTTACTTAAGTAATAAAAATACTTTCAATAAATATGATTCTTGCATTATAAATTGTTCAATCAAGTAATATCATAAAATCCAACATATATAGAAATAATCAACAAATTTAAGGATATAATTTAATAATGTAATAAATAAATTATATAAGCTAGTTGCATTTTCATGATTTGACTGTATTGTAACCTTGATATATCTTATAATAGCAATTATGAATAAAAACTGCTGAATATTTAAATGAAAGAAATGAAGTAAGAAATAGAAGATTATTTTTCGAATCAGATTAAACATAATAGCAAAAACTAAAAAGCAAAATATTAATTAATTAATTTCAACTATAAGAATTTTCGGATTGGAAACTCCTTTCCGATTTCACGACCAGACGCTCTCTTTTTAAAGAATAACGGAAATATCCTGTTGTGCTCCAGACACAGCTGCTAGGGAGCTCCACCACTATGAGCAGCCAGGCTTAAAGCCCCTACAAGAGCGGATAATCTCAAAGACAACATTCCCTTCAGAAAATGGCTCGGACTAGGGATTTTCTCAGCGACAGGAAAGGAACTTGTTCCTAGCTATAAAACCAGAAAATGTGGTCAAGAAGGCCAATATCAACTCACACAATCTTTTCATTTATCTAAAAAGCAAAATATTTTGTGGATTTTTATATATCTTTTGATTTGCTTAAATAGAAATAATAAAGATGTCAATTATGTTGCTTGTAAATTAAAATATCATAACCTACTTTCTGATTTTTATTTATTTTGAGGAATTAATTAATCTAGTCAAAAAGAATAAAACATTTATTAAAAGGATAAAATTTATCAAATTTTATGTTTAAATTCTCATAATGGCATATTATATTACTATGAAACATATATATTATTATTTATTTTAAGGTAATATGCAAAGAAAGTAAATTAAATATAATTTAATATGTTGTACTTATAATAAATCAATTTATTTAATTATATTAGATAAATTAATTAATTAAAAAATCAATAAATTGGGTTATAGAGCGTGTAGCACTCTAGAAGGTGCGCAACCTTTAAATTAATTTTATTTATTGTTAATAAAAATTTTCATTAAAAGCTTCCTCCAGTGTCACTCCCTTGGAAATTCTGTTTTTTAATAGGGCATGGTCGGAGATATGCCCTAAGAGATCTAATTGTCTGGTGTCTTTCATCAACCGTTACTCAATGCCTCCAGTTCTTTCCTACTTGGCTCCTGCCAAGCTTCTTGATCAGTTCTTCGCTCTTGAAGTATTTCCTAGTACTTGAATTTAAGTTAAAATTAGTTGGAGGATCTCTCCTCCCTATTTAAAATAACTATTAGATATATAAAATTGATAATTTAAAAATGTGAAATAAGATGTATTTTCTATTTATTATTATGGAAACTAACAGTCATTTTATTAAATATATATAAAATGGATGTCAGCCGCGTCAGTCAAACTAGTAGGTAATCTGGTGCAATGTATACTGCATTGCGAGTAATCTCGCACTAGATGCCACCACGGGGAAGGGTGGATAAGCTTTGTTGAGATGTACCTAACTTACCCTGAGGGTTCTCTCTAGCAGTATGAAAGTTTGACTGACGGGCCTTCTAATTATCGACTTAATAACTATCTATTATTTGGACCTTATTCAAGAAGACTGAAGCATTTGACTCAAGATTTTAGAATAATTTTTAATAAGAAGATTCTCCATTTGGAGAAGCTGACATAACTCATCGGACATCTAGAATTTAACAAGAAACATGAGAACATTTTTAAATATTAAATATTAATATTGAAAGAGCTGTGCGCCATCGAGGTGCTACGCGCTCTATAATTATTTATTTATTTATTATTGATTTAACTGTATTTATATAGTAAAGATAGATATAATGTAATATAGTATAATTAAATAATGTGATATAAATATATTATTCAATATTAATTGTTTAAATAGTTAGTAATTTTTATAATTATACTATAATAATATAATTTAACTAAATATTCTTTCAATTATTTTAGTTTAGTTAAATTTATGAATATTTATTGTATTAACATTTCCTAATATTTAATTTATTTTATTTCTAAATATATTAATTATTAATATTTAGCATCAGCATAATATTCTTATTTTTATATATTTATACAACTTTCTAAGCTTTTAACTTTAATTACTATTTATATAGAAACTATTTTCCTAGCTATAAACATTATAGTTTATCTACATTTTTATCTTTTAGATATATTTTTTAAATGCTTAATATTTAAGCTTTATATTTTATGCGCATTTTTTCAATTATATTTTTACTTTTCTCGAAGGAATTAAACTCTTTATAATTTTTTAAGGAAGGAGCAAAGTTTGAATGTAAATGAATCAGTTTCATTATAATATTTTACTAGTAAAATAAGAAAAATATAAATAATACAAAATGCTAATTAAATAAAAGGATATCGAGTAGTTAGTCTCAAATCAAGCGAATCTTGCTTTTAAGTTTATAAAATTATATTTTATTTTAAATTAACTCTCCTTTAGTTAAATCGTTATAACCATAAGATGAAAGAAATTTATAGTATAAATTAATAAAGGTTTTATTTCTCAAATTTGAATCACAATTCTCTGCTTGGTTTTAAGGTGATTTAACAATTTTCTATATTAATATACATGTCTCATTACCCTTGGAGATAGAAAAATCCTTTTCGTATTCCTTCTAATATAAGTTTATATTTTTGTTAAAACATTGCAGGATTTAAAATTTTGCTTTTATATGTCTAATATTTTAACTTAATTAAGCTTTACAAATTAGTTTCTAGGTAATCAGTTTGTATGTTAATTAAAAATATTTTAAAATAAATATATTTTAATTTATTAAAAGGATGAATGGCTTTTAATGAGTTGATTATTTAATAATTTTATTAGTGATAGAATATGCTAAATTTTAATTAATCTTATTAATAGAAATTTAAAATTATTTTATCTTTTACTTAATTATTGAGACTAAATAAAGAATACTCTATGTATCTTTATTAGATTAGGCATCTAATTATTTACCTTAGTTTATCAAATCAATTTATAGCATTCTAACATTATTTTTATGCTAATTATATTAAAACGAATCATTTATGCTTATAAACCACTAAAAATCTAATTATTATAAAATGAAACGGTAGAGGTAGGAAAATCCTAACATTCAAGAAGAGCTATATGGAAATTAAGAATTCCAAGATTATAACATAGAGAAGAAATAAAAAATATCTAGTACACATATAAATTGTTTGCCAATCTATATTATAGAAAACATATTTTCATACTTAAAGCTTAGAGAAGTATGCAAAGTTGATTTGGTTTAAAGAAAATGATAAAATATTAAAATTAATTATTTTGAAATAAATGATAATTTCATGTTTTATTTAATTAAGAGATAATTGTAAGTGGAAGGAAGTCAAAGGGTCGAAGAAAATACTATAGCTTAATTTTTTCAAAGTGTAAAATTAACTTTCAATAAAATAGTTAGACATAATCCTTCGATTCTAAATATTAGCTTAATAAAAACAGGATAGATATAATAAGATCGAAAAGAAAATGAAATAATTCAAAACTAAATAAAAGAAGCATTATCTTATTTAATTGAAATACTCTAAAAAGAAAATAATAAAACAAAATAATAGTATAATACTTATGGGAAATAAATAGCCAAACTTACTTTAAAAGGTGCTTGTTGAAATAACTACATTGGATAGATTCTACAAACTTGCACTTACTTATAATATTTAAAATTAGATAATTGTGATATCGAAGAAATAAATTTAAAAGACTTATAACAATTATAAAATCTAATTTACTTCTCATTAGATTGAAATTATAAAAAGGAAATTATAGGAAATATTCTAAAATTTAATAATCAATGATCTATCCAAAGTATTTCTTTCTTTTAGAGCAATATTGCTAATGTTAAATTTTTAATAGACTACTTAACTTTGAAAGGACAGTATCTTTAGAAGTTAAAACTTAGTGTTTATAAATTAAGTTAAGAATAACTTATTCAGTTATTAGAGAAATGTAATAATCTAAATAAACTGTAAATTGATACTGCTCTATAAGATAATTATCGCTGATTTAAATATATAGGACAAAATTTTAAAAATCTTAGAAGTTTGTCGTTCGATTTTATTAGATGCGAAAACTAGCACTTTATAGAATTTTTTTAATCAAACATTTCTAAAATAAGAAAGCTAAAGTTTAAATAATGTAATAAAATTGATTTATAAGTAATTTAAATTTTACTATAAACTCAAAAGCATCTAGAATCACTTATTCTAGACTCATGTAAAGAAATAAATGAAGATTGCTTAGTATAAATTTTTAAAAATAATAGAAGCTTAAAATAGTTAAAGATACTTTTTTTAAAATTTAAAAAAGAGTAATTAAGTTTAAAAGATAATGAAGGTAATTATTATCAATTTTGAAATCATTTGAAACTGTTTCAAATTTTTTGCTGCGATTTTAAAAATGAGTCAAATGCAATAGAAATGAAAGTTCAAATAGAAGAGCTAAAGAATAAGTTTCCCTTACTAAAAGTTAAAGCAGATTAAGATTTTTTACATTAATAAACTTAAATAGATTTTAATTTAATGTCTAATTTTTCTTAATTATATGATAAATCAGTTTATATAAATTAAATCTAATCAAAACTATAAGAAATATCATCTAAAATTACTAAAAATTAGAGACTTAAGAATCTTTAATGCTATTGATTTAGTTTATTAATTACTTGAGTATAAATATTTAAGACAATATTCTGTAGAAAATACCTCTACTAGTGTTTTAAATAAATTGAGGTAAGATGAGTAATCAATTTTAAGAAATAATTAATAATTAGTCTCATGTATTGAAAACTAATAAATTTAAAAATATATTTAATTAGAATATGAATAGTCAATTTTGCTTAAAGATATCTTATATTTAATCTAATCTTAAAGTTACCTAAAAAATACAATAATAGCTTAGATAAAATATTTGAATTTAGTTATAGCTATCAGTTATTATAACTTTTTTATGTATAAATTTACAATTTTTCATTAATTTTACTTCACAATATTTACTCTAATTTTAGGAGATAAAGTAATTTATCTAAGATTTTTATACTTCAATTCTTGCATTTGATATTAAACAATAAATATATATTTATATAATGATGATTAAATAAAATAGATATTTAAATAAATTTTAAAAAGAAATTAAAAATTTCTAAATTATAATCCATATGTATAATTTATCGTCTTATAATATATGAGTTTATACAGAAATAACTATAAATGTATAAGTAATAATTGAGAGATATTGAATAAAATAATTTTTGGCTTTAATTAAATTTTTTTTAAAATTATATTTATCATAATTCCTTTTTGAATTTTTTTGCAGAAAACTAAATTTTTTTAATGGATTTTCAGTTATAAAAATTTAAGCCTAATATATACCCATTCAAACAAGTAGTTCTTTTTAAAGTTTAACTAGGAAAACTAACTTTGACTTAAGATTCTATATACTAATACAGAATTATATTAAAATTTAGAAAAAACTTTATTTTATTAAATTACATATAAAATGGCTTCTAAGAAATAACAGAACTTTGAACAAAACATTTAAACAGGAAAATTCTCTAAAAAATAAAAAAACGAAATAGTTACAATGAGTGAAAGTGAGAAATATGATTGATATGACGAACATTAACCACTTGGAAATCCAGAACTAAAAAAACTTCTGACACAAACTCAAATAGAAATATTATCTAAGTCATTAAAAGAGTTTATGTTTAAAAATAGATACCTCACTAATAAAGTAGAAAAATTAGAAAAACTAATAACGTCTTTACTTGAGAAACAATATTAATAATCATAAGAAATAGAAGACAAACTGGAACAAAGAATTCTTTAAATTTAATAATAAATTCAGGTTACGCCATTTTCGATTTAACAGAATTAATCAGATCCTATGGAAATAGAAAATGAAGCCTCAAATTAAAATAAACAGTAAACGTTTATTTAAAATAAGTAGTAAATTTAAATTAAATAAGTGTTACAGGAATAATAGTTTAAAAGAAGAATAAAATGCTACGTGTGCAATAAATAACACCAATGAAAATACTGCTACTAACTAAGCGAAATTTAAAGAAAGAATAAATAAGATATTTTTAGAAAACTATTTAGGATATATCCAACATAAAGCGGAAACATTTATAGAAAAAAATTCTTTAATTCAAATCTTAATCCTTGGAGAAATAATTAGGAACGCTAAGTGCAAGACCAAAACTATTCAGAATATTAAAGGATGGTGCGCTAATGAAGTGCTACACCGCCTAACTAAGCCTAGTAGAAATTAAAGATAAACTAATGGAGACAAGCCGATAGAATAGGTCAGATGGCTGACTACTAAGACTTTAACAAAGCTTTTTAATTTTTTAACTTTATGTAAAATTAAGTATATGAAAAAAGACATCCAACACTTGCCAAAATAAAATCTTTTAGTCAGTCTTTTTAGAAAAAAGGAAAGGCAAAATAAATCAATTTAAGTTTTAAAGAGGATGTGGATTAAGTTATTTAAATAGATATTTGGTAAGAAAGTCAAATTTATGAGATATTACAACAAATCATATAAGAGTTTGAATCAAATTTTAGATAAATAAAAGTATGGTTGACTAAAAAATAAATCTTAGAATTAGATTATTTAACTTATCCTCATCAGATTGAAATAAATTCTTGGTTCTGTAAAGTAAATTATTCACTTATGAATACTCCTAATAAACATTTTTAAATCTTAGTTCAACTTTGAAAATAAAACAGTTGAAAGATACTTAGAACGAGTAAACATTCAAGATTTGAAGATTAAGTTCCTGGTTATTAAAAGAATTAAATTATTTAAAAGATTTCAACATCTAAAAAAATCCAATCTATTAGCAATAATCGATTGCAGAAATAGTTCTATGAGGCAATCCAGGTATAGGTGCTCAAAATAAAAAGAATCTGTACGATTAAGAATAAAAATATCAACAAAGTAAGCTAGAAAAATCAAAAAAAGTTTGAAAAATCAAAACTTTGATAAGCTGAATGGCACTATAACTTTTTTAAGTATAATTATTTAAAATATCATAAAATAAGCAATGTTTAGTCTTTTAAAGTTAAAATGCAAGCAATTTTTTTAATTAGGAGATAATTAGAATTAACAAAGAGAAAATTTAAAAGCCAGTGCTGAATCTGCAAATTTTCTAGAAGATTATCTTATTAAAATCTTAAAATTTGAATTTTAAACTTACTAGCAAAAAGATGATATTTGAAACGAAGGAGTGCTATATGGGTAATTTTAGTTAAATGGTGTTTAAAAAGGTAAAAATTTAAGAATTTAAAAATTTAAAAGAAGAAATTGCAACATTTATTTATATGATACGTTAAATCCATAGCTTCATTTATACATAAAAAATAACTAAGAGATTTATTAATTTGCTTAAGTTTAAAATTATTATAATTATATTTCTTTTTGTAAAGAAGAAGGGATTTTAAAAAGTTAATTAGCAATCAATTATAAAGCACAAAAATCTCTTATAATGAAGCAAAATCAAGTTGCAACTCCAAAATATTATAATTTCTTTATGACATTATCTAAGAGAATTGCTAATATCGATTTTTCTTAATACAAGCTTTTAATTATATAATCAAAGTCTAATTTAAATGGGATAACAAGCAAATGTTTTATAGACGAAACTTGTTTTGCTATAAAATTATTATTTATGATTGAGTTAACAATTTCTTTGCATAGAACTAGATTAAATAATTCCTTTATAATAAATTTAATTTAATTTAATTTAATTTTTAAATTACTCCTGAAAACTCTCACGAATTTCTTTAAGCGATTTCTTTTGGTTTCCATTCTCATCAAAATTTCCTTCATCAAGCCAAACCTCAAAGGATTTTTTAACCCTTGGCCATTCTTTATCAATAATAGAAAACCAGGCAGTATCTCGTGATCTTTCCTTGTAAACCACAGCTTATCTGAAAATGCCTTCGAATTTGAAGCCAAGTCTAATTGCTGCTGCTTTTGAAGGTTCATTAAGACTATCACATTTTCATTCGTACCGTCTATATCCAAGTTCATCGAAAGCTCTTTACATAAGTAAATATTGAGATTCTGTTGCAGCTCTTGTCTACTGCAATAGTTTAGTGAAAAGAATATGACCAACTTCAATCACGCCAAAATTTACATCTATTCGTAGATAGGACATTACACCAACAGCACGTCCACTTTTCAAATCGATTACTGCATGGTAAAGTGGGTCATTACTTTAAGAGCACTATTAAACGAAAGAAATATATTCTTATTTATCATGAAAAGGTCCAGAAAAAAGATAAGTGAAGTTTTTATCGTCGGGAGATTGATGTATTGCATCATAAAGATCTGATGCATGATCCACCGATAGAGGTTCAATCCTGCAATAACGACCTGTTAGAGCACTTCGTGGTGGCCACTACCGTGGAGTCCATCCTGGTACGTCTTCGCCTATAGGTTGACCATATTAATTTAATCTCTAAGCTATCATGCTAATTTTTAAGATTATAAACTAAATATACCAAAGTTAAAATATATCAAGTTTATATATTCATTATAATATCTAAGCAAGGTCTTATCTAATAAAAACGATATATTAAGCTATTTATTTTTTGAAAAAAAAATTTACATTATATAAAACTAATGAAAACTCTATTTCTTCTTTTTGAAGTAGTCGAAATATTAAAAAATTATCAAGAAAAATTATAAAAAACTTAATTAAAAGTTTAAACTTTTAACTAAAAATAAATTAATTAATCTTAAAGAAATTTTAGAAAAAATAATAAATAGAAATCGCATTAAAGTTAATTAACTTTATAGCCATATCTTTAAAGAAATAAAATTTAAATTAGCTATTGTACCTAAATATAAAAACATAATAAAATGTTTTGTATTTATTTTACAAAAATTAAAAAATTTATTTTTTAGTAAAAGAAATAAAAAATTTAAATCGTCTCAATAAATTTGCTAAAATTAAAAAATTTAATAAATAAATAAAAATTATTATAGAGCGTGTAGCA